>CAUYQG010015552.1:0-30848 GCA_963574415.1 Tarsius wallacei
TTCATCAATCGGTCACAGGTGCAGGCTGCCCGGATGAGGCACAGACGCTGGGTGAGTCAACTCTTCAGTGAAGGACAGTTTCCAGTGAGACCTGGCAGCACTCCCATCAGCTGGGAGAATGAAGTCCTTCAGTCCTTACACGGGCAATACAACACATGTCCATCAGAAGAGGCCAAGATAAGGGAAGGGTAGTGATGTTAGGCATCTATTATGCACCAGACGAGACACTTTACTTCCAGACTGCACCCCGCGAGCTCCTTACCGCTAACTTTGTTTTGCAGAGGAGGAAGCCAAGGTTCAGAGAAAGCAGGTAACTCTTTCAGTGTCCCCAGCCAGTGAGCAATAGAATCAGGATTTGAACCCACACGAGGCTGCCCTTATACCCACAGGAGCGGTCACAGCACTTCCACGGGGAGCCTGTAGTCTCTGTAAAGAAGGATGTGAGGACATGAACGAGAGTAAGAAGCCAGTGGTGAGATGGGGATGTTCTCTAGAAAGCCGAAGAAACATCAAAAATAGCTACTGAGCTCACCGTGGCAGGTGGCAAACAGATGGATTCATGGCCAAGCGACAGAGAGGGCCCAGGATAGGTCAGTGGCACCGATGTTTTCTGCCACATCCAGGACTTTTCCATTCTTTTTTGGACACTCTGTGAACGGCATCTCCGTTCTTATGTTGAGGGCTTCCCCATCTTATGAGACCGGGTGGGAGAAGCTGAAAATGGCAAGTGGTCACTTCTCCAGCTGCCCTATGCCTGGTGGGCCCGTGTCACACGCTCGGCTGCTGGTGGTGAAGTGGGGACCACCAGGAAGCAGTTCTGGTAGCCACAGTGCTGGAAAAGGGGTGCCGGCAGTGTTCTGAGTTCAGGGATGGCAAGGGTTTGTGTGGCTGGGAAATTTAGAGCACATTTGGAGCATTGCTCTTGGATGGGCGGCCCCAAGCCTGGCTCTTCAGGCCTTCTGTCAATTTGTGGGCTTAACAACAGCCTCAAAAAACCATCTTGGGCTGGAAATGTAAGGCCAGCACTTTGGGAGGCTGAGGCAGGAGGATCCCTTGAGCCTAGGAGTGTGAGACCAGCCTGGGCAGCAAAATGAGCCTTCATCTCTACAAAAAATATAAAAGTTAGCCGGTTGTCGCACGCGCCTATAGTCTCACCTACTAGAGACGCTGAAATGAGAGTGAACTGTGATCGTGCCACTGCACCCTAGTCTGGGCACTAGAATGAGATCCTGGCTCAGAAATAATTGTCTTGAAAAAAATATCATGCCTGTAAAATATTGCAAAAATAGTACAAAAGATTCCTTTAAACCCTTCACCCAGATTCCCAAAGTATTACATTTTACCATGATCACTTTATTATTTTCTCTCTCATCTATCTACCTATCAACTTTGCTATAGTAAAAATTGTTTCAGGTAAGATTTATCAATAGATGTTAAATAAATAGCTGAAGGAATGATGAGAAATAAAATATTTACATAGTGTCAAAACATATTCCCTCAATTATGTAGAGAAAAGAGTACCCTCACAGTGAAGAAAACGGGGAGACACCACCATAACCCAGTGATCAAGCTTAACACCTCAGGTCATGGATCAGCACCAGGTGTGTCCCCTGGATGGGATGCCCTGACCTGTCCACACCACCAGCTATTGACATTTCTGCAAAAAGGCACAGTGTGAATTTACTCATGAGGAAACATCGGAAGAAACCAAGCCGAGCTTCATTCTACAGAATAACCAGTCTGTTTTTCCTTACATCATTGGAATAAATTTTAGTATGGTCTTTTAAGGCCGCAGTTTATCCAAGTGTTTCGTAACCTGCATAGCACCAAACCAATGCAGGAGCATTCCTGGAGTGCTGGCTACCATGAGACCCGTGCTGGTGAAGAAACTGCCTGTGTGAGGCACACTATTCCCGGAATGGGACTGTCATAAACCCATGGACCCCTGGAGCAGCAGGCGGACTGAAGGGAGGCGAGAACTGTTGGGTTCAGAGGCACTGAAGTTGGTATTCAGCACTGAGCTCTCCGGACTGCTGCCTTGTGCCTCAGTTTCCCCCACTCTCACTCATGCTCCATGACTGAAAAATTGTGGAAGATTTATCCTTTCCTCTTGTGAATCAGTGTGGATGATGAACAGCAAAGATGAAGGCAGATAGCAAGCATTGTGTGCCCCATGCTCCCTATTACGAAGCTGGTAAGCTGCAGTGGTTGAGCGCTCGGGCTCTGGAATCAGTTTCCTCATCTGCGAAATGGCGATGATGTGAGGATATCGCATATAAGGTGTTCAGCTCCGTACCTGGCTCCCACGAACACCCAGTCAATGTGGCTCTGAGTGTGACCAGAAGCGTCGATGCTTGCACTTAGCATGCTAATATTCTCCTCTGGTGTGAAGCACAGAAATGAGGGCTACAGGGGGCCTGGACTGAAAATCAAATTCCCATTTTACAGACAGGAAGTCGACGGCTGGGAGAGAGGGCTGGTCAGTACCGGGACGGCTCGTTATAGCATTCCCCCGCTCCTCTCTGCCAGATTCCTCTGTCACCTCCACTTGTGCTAACCTTGGTGCTTGGGGAGGTGGGCCGTGAGCTCATAACTCAGTAATTGCCTTGTGGATTTTATGGGGCTGTATAATGGTGTGCTGTGCAAACTTTTATGAGTATTTATTTTACAATGTCTACTGAAACCATTAACACTTTCATTAGCCAGATTCAAGGGCTGTGAGAAGCTTGGCTTTCCTATGAAGATCGAGTTTTGCCTGTAGATTTAAAATAAAAGTTTACCAAAACGTTGCCTGCTCATCCCAAGGCAAGGAGACGCTCTCAGCATTGTGCAGCCCCAGATGGAATTAGGAATCCATGATCAATGATCCTTTCCGATTCTGTGTTGGTTGGAAGGAGACGGATGGGGATTAGCCAACCAATCAGTCCACAATATCTATCACTTCTCCTTGAAAGCTGGATTCCGCCAGCAAAGCTGATCTCCAGGTGACCTCGTGGTTTCTGAGACTGCGCTTTCCTTTTGGATTCTGTGATTTCTGGCTTAAGCGTGGGGTATCATAAAAATCAAAACGTAATTTCTAGTTCCTTCGAAAAATGTGGTGGTACATTATGGAGTGACCATACCCAATAAAATTAGACTGCTCTCATGAATGTACTTTAGATCTATGGTAAAGGCTCAGAGTTGCTTATCAGATGCTCTTTAAGTCGTGCTGTAAGCTCAAGTTGTTAAGAGAATTGTTGTACTTGAGCAAAGTGACAATCAGCAAGAAATGATTAGGTAGAAATCCAGTACCCAGATGTCTCTGGTTGGGTAAGATGAGGACACGCATAGTTTATTTTCTCAGTGCAGAAACATGCCATAGGGTTCATCTGGTTAAAACAAATGCACATTTTGCACCTCTAATGATGCTCCAGTAACGTGAAAAGAAATGTCCTGAGCACTATGAAGACGGATGCAAAAGGGAACTGAACACGACTTGTCTTAGAGACCAGTTGTTCTGTTGTTTCTTTGTTCTTTGTGGCTCTCGCTTGCAGTAGGTGAAGTTTATCCTCCTCCTCAGCTCAGGGCCCATTTATCATCATCGGTACATGCCAAGCCCTTCTCTTCTTTTATTTAATTCTTTCTCTTTTATCTCCCATACCACTTTTCCATTCTCCTCCTCCCTGCAGGCAACCGTATTATTGCATTTGATGTCTATCTTTTTTGTTTGTCTGTGAATTTACAAAATGTTGACTGTTTGCTGCATGTATTTTTAATGTCCACGAGTGATATTGTGTTAGAATAATCTCATTTCATTTCTTACTCTTCTCACGAAGCAATATGTTGTTAAGATTCACTCGTGTTGCCATGTTTAAATTTAATCTTTTGCTTCTAATTGCTGCATAATTCTCCATTCAGATTTTATTGGTGTGAAAGGGTAGACTAGGTCTATCTGAACTTTAGGAAAATAATTCAACCGATTTGGGAGAGAGCAGATTGGAATCAGTGGGAGAGGGGCAGCTGGGAAGAAATTTCAACAATCTGAAAGAGAGATAACCTGGGCTTAGTACTGGGAATGGAAGATAGGGATGTGTGTTAGAGCCATTTGCGGGTTAACTTTATATATGTGTACTATGCATTGGGCAGAAGCCGTGAGGAGGAGCAAAACGTCAAAGGCAATATTAGGATTTGGAGCATGAGAGATGGGGTGGCTTCAACTGCCAATAACTGAAGGAGGAAGCACAACAGAAGGTGTATATCTGGTGGGGAAAGGAAGGAAAAGACCACAGCCTTAAACCCAAACGTTCATCATTCCTATGTTCATTCAGTCGACGTCCATTGAGCACCTATTAAATGCTTGACATTGACCTAGGCTGTCAGGAAAGCAGGGCAGGGTGGGGTGAATAGAGATCTCCACATTCACTGAGTGGAGAATTAACAAAAGATCACAAAAATTAGAACATCATCGCACGTTGCGAGAAGAGGCCTGAAAAGATGAAGGCTCAAGATGCAGCTAGAAAGTCAAGGGAGTGTTTTCCGGGGACATCACCTTTCAGCTAAAACATGGATGAGTAGGCGTTGCAGGGTGAAGAGTAAGGGGTAGATAGGCCGAGGGACAGGATGAGAAAAGGTCTGGGAGTGGGAACGAGTTAGGCACATCTGAGATGCTAAAAGGAGGCCAGACTGGCTGAGGTCCGGCATGGACTGGATCCTGCAGGAGCTTGTGCAGCATGCTGAGCCTTTTGAATCTCATCCTAAGAGGAATGGGAGTGTCAGTCAAGCAAAGCACCACCATGCTCCACTGAGCAGTTCAAAGCCCTGCTGAGTGGAGAACGGATTTGGAGGCAGTGTGGAAGGGTGGGAGGAGCTTTCCGGGGGAAAGGAGGCGTGGGCGGGTGGTGGCGTGTGGGAAGCCCCGGAGCTGGGAAAGAGCCTGACCTGTTGAAGGAGCTGAAAGAAGTGAGCGTAGAAGTGTGGAGGACGAGAGGAGGGATGAGCAGACCGGAAGAAATTCAGACTACGTCAGGGCTTGAAGATCAACCTGCAGAGTTTGACTCTTATTCTAAAGGGAGGTCGCTAGGTGGCTTGAAGCAGGAAGTGGCCTCAGCTGATGTGGGGGTTTGGAAATCTCATTTAGGCTGTTGTGTGGGGCACAGGTTGGTGAGAATGTAGGGAAATTCTCAGAAACGGTTGCAGTTCTCCAGGTGAGGTGTGAGGGTGACTTGGAAGAAGAGATGGGGTAAAGGAGATTGATTTGAGAGGTCCCGGGGCTGAGCTGATGGAGGCTGATGATGGATCGGATGGGGATGGGGGGTGCGATGGGCTCTGTGTCAAGGGTGGCGGGTTGAGCTTGAGTTGCCTGTCGGATATGCAAATGCAGGTGTCCAGGATCACTTGGATATGACATTCTGACATGTAGGAGACGGTTTGGAGGCTGCGAGATCAACTTTAGAATCACCTATGCTGCGAGAAGAGTGGAGACCATGAGAACAAGGTGAATCATCAAGGAAAATTGTGTAGGGACATAAGTGGAAAGTGCCTATTTGGAAGATAAATTTTTATGGGTGATTTTGAATTTTGTTATTCATTTTGAGACATTAAAAATGCAGTTGCAAGCAGAGAAAAATATAATCTCATATTTCCATCACGATGGATATATTTGGTCATATCTGCTACACTGAGAAAATAAGAAATAAAATATTACGACCCCTTCCCCCAGCGCCAACTGCTGGCAAACAGTCTCCAGAGTTCTGGGTGGCAGGATACTTTTTTGAGAGACTGATTCATCTTTTCTTTCTGTGTTTCTCCTTCTCTGATGCCGGCAGGTCTCAGACTCTATGCTTATATGCCTCAGGAGACAGGGCTCTGGATGTTTATGAGGTCAAGGCTGTCTAAAGCAAATGGATATGGCAGAGATAAGGAGGATTTCCTTGTGATTGAAGAGAGAGCTCCCTGGTCCAAGTCTGTGGTCCTAGAGTGGAGTGCAGGGCCCTTTTGCCTGCCCCCGACAGTACTCTGAGTACTGGCAGGACCTCTAAGTGTGCAGCCTAGGGTACCTTGGTTGCCAGCCTTGCCAAAGCTTCCTTGCTACAAGCGAGGGCTACACAGTGCCAGAGGCAGTGGAATTCTCAGGGATATTTCAGGGTAGACCAATATCCTATCATCAGAGGGGACTCTCTCTGCCCAAGCCCTGTGTCCTCAGGACTGTGACACAACCCCTTGGGGAAGTGAGAAGAGAAAGCCCTGAGAATGACTGAGGTTGCATTTCTCCCCAGCTCAGCAAGATGAGAGCTCAGAGTGAAATCAAGCTGATTAATAATTTTTTTTTAAAGTGAAATGTTTCTTAAATACCTGAGTCTATAAACAGAAGTTTATACTCAATATAACTTTACTTAGTGAGAGGAGGCCATGAAGAAGATTGAGTTGGCAGAGGTAAATGCAGAGGACAAGAGCCAGAGCCTCCCAGGGAAGAGATGGCTCATAAGGAGGGCATAGTCAGCTGTGTTCTATGGGGCAGAGAGGGGAGGCCTGAGAGGTAGTGACTGACCCTGTAGGGAGGCATGGGCAGCCTTTGAGAGGACAGGAGACATGCAGCAGAAGCTGAGAAGACGCGGGGAAGTACAACTGGTATGGATGCCATCCACGACTCTTGCTGGTTAAGAGAAGGTTTTAAATAATGTTTGTGTTGTCTAGGAGAGTTAGGAGAAATGAAGACGTTTCTGTTCTGAGATACAGGGAGAAGTAGGAGAGTTTGAATGCAAATGATAGAGCGGATAGCTGATGGAGGGAGATGCATGAGCTGTGGTAGCTGTAAGAGAGGCACACTTCTCTGGGCCTCAGGAAGGAGGACTTCGTGAAGACACATGGAGGGATTCTTGAATCTAGAGAAGGGTACCAAGGACGGCCTTGGTGGATGACTCTTGTCCTCTACGTTTCTTGAATTCAAGGGATTCTTGAATCTAGGGGAGGGTGATCTTGGTGGATGGTTCTTGTCCTCTGTATTTGCATTTGCCAACTCAATCTTCTTCTGGGGGAGGGTCGACCAAGGACTTGGTGGATGACCTTGATCTCAACATTTTTAGAGGAGTCAATGTCTGCCCATAAAGGTCCTAGTAATAATAGAGATGTCTTAGGAGCAATACAGAGAAGAACATAATAAGGAATTATCAAGATTAAACAAGAGTACAACAGTCATAAAGTTACCATTGTGGTTGCATCCTACATGGTAGGCACTGTTCTATGCCTCCTACTTAATAATTTATGTAATTAGCATAATTCTTAGATGTTACTATCTCCATGCATTGATGAGAAACTTGAGGCTTAAAGAAGTTAAATAGCATGGCTTCATTAAGGAAATGCAGAGCCATGTTTTAAACCAGTCTACGGGACACCAAAGTCCATCTTTATCCACTATTATACTGAAGAAATATAGCAGATCATTTTGTGCCTAACAGAATATCACAGATTAGGTAATTTATGAAGAACAGAGATTTACTTCTTATGGTTCTGGGGTCTGGGAAGTCCAAGATGAGGAGGCTGGCATCTGGCAAGAGCCTTCCTTAAGTGTCATCACCCCATGGCAGAAGGTGGAAAGGAGAGCACGAGAAAGCCAGAGGGGGGCACACGAGAAAGCCAGAGGGGGGCAACAAGGAAAACATTCCATCGATACCGACATTAGTCCATTCATGAGGGCAGAGCCCACAGGACCTAATCGCCTCTCAAAGTTCTCCATTTTCAACCCTCAATCCTTGGAGATTAAGTTCTAACCTGTGAAGATGAGGGACACATTCAAACCACAGCAACAGCACAGGTTCTGAGGTTAACGTGGATGAGTTGTATAACAGGACATTCTCCAGCTGCTTGGCATCTGGAGAACCGATGGATGCTAGGTGAACTAGTTTTGGAATTCCCAGTCACTCTGATCTCAAGATAGCTAGATGGCGATATGAGTATGATGGACGTGGGGCCTCTGACCAGGTCATTCAAGGACAGGCCTGATAATCTGGCAGAATTAAGAGCATGAAGAAGTAGAAGAACTGGAGACCAAGGCTAAGGGTGGATCTTTGGGTTCAACTGCGTATAGACGAAGCCTGAAGCCACAAGGCTAATGAGCTTACCGAGAGAGAGGTCGGAGAGTGGGGGCCAAGTCTGGAGGAAATCCAGTAGTAGGTAGTCGATTTTAAAAGGAGAAACTTGTAAAGGATCCAGAGAAGGGTTGCTGAGAAATCTAGAAGTGAAGCAGTGGTATGTCACCAGGGAAAAGGAAAGAGAGTGAGAGTCAAGAAGTAAGGGTGCCCAGCAGGGCCAGTGTAACCCGCAGGTACAGTGAGTGAGAACGGAAACACATCCTTGGGATTTGGGATGTGGAGGCCTCTGGTAAGCCAAGCAGGATTTGTCTCAGTGGAATGGTGGGGTTCGAGGCCGGCCTGGACTAGGTTGAGGAGTGAGGATCTATAAATAAGAGGTATGAAGCACATTTTTCAGAAAATTTGGTTTAAAGGGCAATAGCTAGAGAAGTACTCAAGGTGGAGAAAAGGTCATTTTTAAATGGAAAAGACTCAAGGCTATTTAAATCTCATTGGGAGAAGTCTCCATGGGAGAGAACTAGAGAAAGAATGGATTGTGGATAACGTATGTTTCCCAAGAAGGCAAGAGAAGATGGATCTTAAGCCATGTGGACAAACCAGCCTTGGTCGGTAGGAGGGAGAAAAGGCCAGGGAACAGGAGGGAGGTGGGTGGGCTTGTGTGCCTGGTGGTGGGAGGGCAAGAGAGTGCCGTGTAATGGACTCAGCGTTCCCTGTGAAATAGGAGGCAGGATCGTAAGCCAAGAGTCACCGAAGAAGTGGGAGAATCAGAGGTTTGAGGAAGTCAGGTTAGGCCAGACATGTGTTGCAGAGCTGATGAGAAGAAAGTGGCATGCTTGCTGTGCAGTGTTGAGAGTCCATTCAAGAAAGATTATAATAAATTCACAGTCAAATTGGTTTGCCCTGTTGAGGTACTTTCTCAATAAAACTGAGCAGCTTGTGCCTTATCTCAGAGCAAGAGGAGAGCTGGGTCTATTTAGAGTTGGGTTGTTGCTAGATGGATGTGACAAAATAACAGAATGACAGAGAAGTTTAAAGTTCTAAAAAAAGTGTTGTGGAGTGGTGGACCATGAAATCTCAGCTTGATAAAGATGGGAATAAAGAAAGAATCTAGCTGATGGGCTGGCAGAGCGTGAAGGGGATTAATTGACTGGAGGTTCAGAAACTATTTGTAGAGAAGTTGACCAAACTAGATGAGGAAGGAGTAAGACCCACGCTAGAATGAGTCATAATGACAAGATTTAAGTAGTCTGGGAGTACATTACAAGGTGGAATAGAGAAGAAGGTCACTGAAGATGAGGAAGCCAGAGTGTTGGTTGGGCACCCACCTGGACCCTGACGTCACATGATTAAGAGACCAAGGTTGTTTATGAGTGAGGATGGTAGGAAGTAAGCAGCACTGAGTAGGGGAAGAAGCCAATGTGGTCAATAGCCCTGGGAAGGGACTATATGCACAGCTGGACAGAATTGAGGGTGTTCTCACTCCCGAAATGCCACAACTTAAAATTCTCTTTTTAACGTAAGATGTTGCCCCCTTTAAGTTTCAAGGGTTCTGAGTAAAAGTAATACATCAAGCCTTATGTGAATCATTCATTTATTCTTTTATATAAATGAGTGTCTCAGCCATTTACAGAGAATGCTTTTTGGCCAGGAGAACTAAAAAGGCATATGGCGTGAGAGGAAATGGCTAAGCCTAGAAAATGTCATCACAGTCATCTTAGGAACCAAGACAGGGCCATTGGCTCAGTGAACCAGGAAGGTTGTAATTAGGCAGGTGCAGTTCCATCGGCTCATAACGGCACTTGTGAGCAAGCAGGGACACCGTGAGACTGGGACCAAGGTCTTCCATCTTCTGGGATGGACTAGTGTGAAAGAGACTAGCCTCTTGGACAGCTCGGAAGGACCACAGTCTGCCCTAATAAAGACCATTTCTAGGCTGCTGGCTGCTGATCCCATAGCTTGTAGACATTCTAATTGGGAAGGGAGGTGTGTATAGGCTTGTTTAATGTAGGTCCCCTCTCATTGTGGGAAGCAGATCACATTCACATGTTTTGGGAAGCAGATCACGTCATCCTTACATGTTCATTCATATATCCATCCATCTACCTGTCTATCCATAACCAAGCATTTATTGATCAATTTATAAACAGGTCTTTTGATAAGGAGCACACAAAGATGAATGTGATGTGATCTGTCCTTCAAAGAGATAATCATCTGGGCAAAGGAGCGAGAGTGCTAAGCTAAACAAATAATTTAAATGCTCTTTGATAAAATCCATAATAGTGGATTGTACAAAATAGCTGCGGAAGACAGCAGAAAAAGAAACTAATTTTGTATACTTTTTTTGTCATAAATTAAATGTGGAGAAACTAGAACATTGGTCACATATGTCCTAATCAGTGGCTGTTTAAGTGGGGAATAAGATATAGTGTGCTTTTTAAAACTGACTAAAGATAAAGAGGCTTCAAAAGGTACTAGCATCTGAATAATTGTCCTGATGTTAATATAAATGGCACTTGTTTTTTGCAGTGGTTTTGAGAGGAAGAATATTCCAAATGAGTGGCAGAAGTATTTTGTGAGTTACAGAACCTATACAATGAAGGGAACCCAAGCAAAATAATATAACCATGATGTCCCCTCTGCTTGGGTACTCGTCAAAGAGTCCTTGAGGCTGATAGGAAAGGGATCCAACATGTCCCTGTGATCTCAATCTTCAGGACATGGATCCTGAAATCTCAATAGGGCCTGGGGCTCTGGAAGCTTCCCCACCTGCCCCATTTCTTTTGCCTTCATCTAAGACCATGGTTTGATATCACAGCAAAAGGAGGTGTGGTCTACACCTGCAATAACTGAAGTAAATCACAGGTCTCACCCCAATAGTTTCAAAATATGTTTTATAACAACACAACTCTCACTTACTCATATTTGAAAGTTTTTTTTTTTTGGTAGGGGGAGAAAATTTTGCATGGCTTGCCACTATTTTATTTCTACCACATCTTCCCTACCATGAGGAGCCATCACTGTTGAGCTGACAATTGTCGAGGATTATAAAGGAAAGGTTCGGTTTTGGATTGCGTGGGTACCGTGTTGCCTCTTCTCCAGGTATAAATAGTCATTATCTCAGTGATAGTCCTCATGATCCAGTCAGTCATGATTCTTCTATAAAAAGAAATCTTTTTAAAGAATAACAACATGCATTAATTAACTTATCCCATAGGAGGTTGCCAATGGAAAAATCCAAATTCCGTCAAAATATGTTTAAAGAGGTGTGTTCCAGGCCAATATGAGTGACCATGGCCCGGGTTACATAATCTCAAGAGGTCCTGAAAAGTGTGTCTAGGGCAGTTGGGTTACGGCTTGGTTTTATACATTTCCAAGAGACAGGAATTATAGGTAAAATCGTTAAGTCAGTATGAGTAAGGTATACACTGGTTCAGCCCCAAAAGGTGGGAAATCTCAAAGTAGGGACTTACAGGTCATAGGTATATTTCGGGGATTCTTGACAAGTGGCTGAGAGAGTTGAGCTATTGTCTAAAGACCTGCATCTGTAGAAAGGAATGTCTGAGTTAAGATAAGGGGATTACGGAGACCAAGATTCTTATTATGAAGATGAAGCCTCGTAGGTGGCAGCCCTCAGAGAGAATAGGTGGTAACATGTCTTGTTTCAGATTTTGAAGGTGTCAGACTCTCAGTTAATCCCTCCTGGATCCAAGGAAGACCTGAAAGGTTAAAGATCTAGCTATGTTCATGGAGCAATTCTACAGATGTAAAATTTTTCCCGCAAAAGAAGGGTTTGTAGGGCCATTTGGAAATACGTCAAAGAAACTCATTTTGAGTTCCTTCTTTATCTATCATGTGATGTTACAGCAGAGTCATTTTGGACGGTAAGCCACATTGTAGAGGATTAATAGACCCATCTGATGAGATTTTACAGTTTGTAGACCATGACTCCCCAGGCCCTTTAGATAGAAACTTGGGCAAGAAAAAAAGAAAGGTCAGAGTTCAGTCCTCAGGGTGAATAAGTTCAACGTTTCCGTGGAGCATGAAAGAAAATGCAGTGGTGAGGCCCAGACTGGTACCTTCACACAGGAGCTGTCATTAATTGCTGATTGACCCAAGATTGCCCTCTATCCTCTAGGAGTCTTTCTAGTTCCTGCCCGTCCATGAATCTCTGGCCCATCTTCTTTCTGCTTTGACTTGCTTGGAATGTCTGTTCCTTCACCTCTCTCCAAGTCTCCTTGAAAGGCAATTGACTTATCGTTTCCTTTCCTTTTGTGGTCAGAGCACAGAGGAGAGGAATAATAGACTCCTGTGGACCAGAGTCTGGCTCGTTTTTGGACAAGTTGTGGCTACCTGGTGATAAGGCACTGGAACAGAGATACTCAGGCTGTGCCTGCCTGGTGACTGACCCCGCACAGGACAGTCAGGGTATGGCTACCTGGTGACTGACACCTGAAAAAGGATGGTCAGGTCACATCTACATGGTGACTGAGGCCTGACACAGGACAGTCCAGATGTGGCTATCTGGTGACTGACCCTGACACAGGACGGTCAGGTTGTGCCGGCCTGGTGACTGAGACCTGACACTGGACAGTCAGGTTGTTATGGCCTGGTGACTGACCCTGACACAGGACAGTCAGGTTGTGGTGACCTGGTCCCTGAGGCCTGACAGTGAACAGTCAAGATGTGGCTATTAGTGACTGAGGCCTGACAGAAGGTGGTCAGCCTGCGGCTTCCAGGTGACTAAGGCTTGACACAAAACACTCAGGTTGTGGCCTCCTAGTCACTGAAGCCTGACACAAGACAACTGGTGAGTAAGGCCTGACACAAAACAGACAGGTTGTGACTACCTGTTGACTGAATGACACTGGAAAGCCAGGTGTGGCTACCTGGTGACTGAGGCCTGACACAGTATGGTCAACTTATGGCTTCCTGGTGACTGAGGCCTGCCACGGAACAGATTGTCGCTGCCTGGTGAGTGAAACCTGACACAGGACAGTCAGTTTTGGCTACCGGGAGACTGAAGTCTGACACTAGACAGTCAGGTTGTGGCAGCCTGGAGATTGAGGCCTGACAAAGGCCAGTCAGGTTGTGGCAACCTGGTCCCCAACTCTGACACAAGACAGTCAGTTTGTGGCTACCTGTCACTGAGGCTTGACACAGGACAGTCAGGTTGTGACCACCTGGTGACTGTGGCCTGATAAAGGATAGTCAGATTTTGGCTGCTTTGTGACTGAGGCCTTCAGGTTGTGGCTACCTAAGTAGTGAGACCTTAAACAGGACAGTCATGGTGTGGTTGCCTGGTGACTGAGGCCTGACACAAGACAGTCAGGTTGTGGTGGCCTGGTGACTGAGGTCTGAGAAAGGACAGTCAGGTGGTGACTACCCGGTGACTGACCCTGACACTGGACAGTCAGGTTGTGCTACCTGGTGACAGAGGCCTGATATCAGACAGTCAGGTTGTGGGGGCTTGGTGACCGAGGTCTGACACTGGACAGTTAGGATGTGGCTGCCTGGTGACTGAGGCCTGACATAGGAGAGTCAAGTTGTGACTACCTGGTGACTGAGGGCTGACATTGGACAATTAGGTTGTGGCTGCCTCGTGATTGAGGCCTGACAGAGGACACTCCGGTGATGTCTACTTGGTGACTGAGGCCTGACAAAGGACATTTAGGTTTTGGCTATCTTACCTGGTGACTGACCCTGACACAGGTCAGTCAGGTTATGGCTGCCTGGTGCTGGCGGCCTGACACAGGACAGTCAGCCTGTGTGTGTGGCTACCTGGTGACTGAGGCCTGATGAAAGATAGTCAGGTTGTAGCTTCCTGGTGACTGAGACCTCACACAGGACCATCAGGTTGTGGTTGTCTGGTGACTGAGGTCTGGACCAAGACAGACAGGGTGTGGCTGCCTGGTGACTGAGGCCTGACACAGGACAGTCAAGTTGTGGCTACCAGGTGCTTGAGGCACTGACACTGGAACAGACAGGTTGGCCACCTGGTGACTGACGCTGACAAAGGACACTCAGGTGATACCTACCTGGTGACTGAGGCCTGACAAAGGACAGTTAGGTTTTGGATACTTGGTGAATGAGGCCTGACATAGGACAGTCCCGTTCTGGCTACCTGGTGACTGAGGCCTGACACCGGAACAGTCAGGCTGTGGCTACCTGGTGTCTGAGGCCTGACGCAGGATAGTCAGATTGTGGCTGCCTGGTGACTGAGGCCTTCCACAGGACGGTCAGGATGTGGTTGCCTGGTGACAAGATAGACAGGATGTGGCTAACCTGGTGACTGACACAAGGCAATCTGGTGGTGGCTCCCTGGTGACGGAAGTGCTGGCATGAATGTGTCTGTCCCCCATGCCTGCCTAGCCGCCCCCCCCCCCCCGCCCTGCCTTAGTGTCACGAAAGATTCGGTTTCCGAGCCTGCCGTGTGCCGCATTGTGCCGCCTTCTTCTGACAACCCCTTTCTTGAAGAAGCCAAACTCTTTTGGCCTTTCCAAAATTTAGAATATAGAATAAATATGCCAGAGCATGTGTTCAGCAGAGCTATATCGTAGTTTTCTTATATCCAAGTTACTAATTTTCTGAGACCTGCCAGCGTTTCCATTTTAAGCTTGCAAGATTAGAAAGAACCATTCTAAAATATGTCAAAATTTTATATTTTCCACACAGGCTCATGGATGCAGATTGTCTAGAGATGAATTTTTGTGGGCCCCCCTCAGGCCCTTTTTGTTTGCCCTTCTGTCCTTTTGCAGGAGGGTAAAGGGTGTACAGGACAAACTCACACCAATCTTCAATATTTTAGTAAAGTACTAAAGCTGGAGTGAATGGAATAGGGGAGGTATATAAGATCATGGACTAAAATGAAGTGTGACTTACGGTTACCGTGCTTGAAAGAAGCTTTGATGGCTGAGAAAAACAGTTGGGTAGAGCCTCCTTGCTCCTGTCCACGGAAGATGACATGGCGCCTTTGGAAAGGCAGGACCTCCCTACTCTGTGTTTAGTCTTCTCTCAGGTTCTCATTCATCCATCCTTCACACATAAACACATACACACACACCCCCCTTCACATACCCAAGGCATCCCCTCACTTTTGCTCACCCCCACTCGCACACATGCATACACAGCACACACACTCATACGCTTTCACTTCTGCTCACACCCATTTGCAAAGATGCATGTTCACTCATACGTACACACCTATATACCTTCTCTAAAGTGTGATTTGAGATCGAGGCGTTTCTCTTTCACAAAATTGAATGGAGAGGACTCTTGACTAGGAATGAGAAGATTCCGTTAACTGTGTGCTCTCGGGCAGGTCCTTCTCTCCATGAAGGCCTTGGTTTTCCCACCTGGACAATTAGCTCTTTGAGTCATATGATGCTAGCTTTATTCCTAGTCCCAATGGCATGCTCTCCCACCACTTGCGCGTGGAAGAACCCAGAAAACAATGCTAAATAGATGAATCGGGGAACAGAGGGATGGATCTGGTGCAGCCTTCCAAGGTTTTGCAACCTGCAGAGCTGGTCTGGCGCCTCCAGACCTATTATCCAGGGTGACTCTTTGTCAGCCTTCTCTAGGCTTCCAAATAATTCCCCTGGAAATGGTGCCCACCCTCCTGCTTTCACTCCCCGGCTCAGGGAAAGCTGTGCTGGAGGCCAGACCCACGCTCAGGGCTGTTTGGAAATGGTGTTGAGGCTGCCTCTCTGGCTGCAAACACCAGAGAAGGAAGTCATCTCGGGGCACTGACCTTAAAGGGACAGGCATCTCGGCGATTGCGTCTCAGCCTTCTAAAGGCCCGTGATGTGCGTGGTCTCGTCCCCTTTTCACAGCACTTTGCCACAGGCACTGCACATTCTGCACATTCACACCTATTAATTACTTCATTTGGTTCTTATAAGAGCTCTGAAAAGAAGAGAATTCAAATATTCTTAATGCCATTTTTGATAAAAGGTTAAGCGACTTTGCCTTACAGTCACAGCTAATGAGGAGCAGAGGTGAGGCTGACACGGGCATTTTGATTGACAGATCAGAGTCTTTCCTGGAGCTTTTTATCATCTCTTAAGACTATGGACTCATTCCCAGTGACAAAGGGGCTTGTGGTCCTTTGGGCGGGGGATGGGAACACAGCTTGTTAGCTAGATCCCCAGGGGATTGCACGTCATCTGGAGGACAGGACAGGCTCTGCGTAGCAGGGAAGCGGTGAAATGTGGGGAGAACTTTGGGATTATCATGCTGAGGCCTGGCTTGGGATTTCTGTGGACACTGGACTCACCCTCCAACACTCAGCCTCAGCCTCTTCACTTGACTCTGAGGAAAATGAAGGACACCTTGGGACAGCCTCTCCTACACACACACATGCGCCCAAATATTAGTTCAGAAAGGGAATATTTGGGAAAACCCTCTCTATGCATACGAGAGGCTGTATTAGTTAGCTTTCACTGTGGTAACAAACAGTCCGATGGCTCATAACCATCAACCACTTATTTCTTACTCACACTGCATGAAGGCTGCAGGTTGGTGCATCTCTGCTGGGCTGGACTGAACTGGGCTCTATGTCCAGACCAAAGGGGGAGTGACTCCTTGGAACATGCCATTGTCATGATGGGGGGTAGAAACCAACACGGCAGAGACAAATCCCATGAGTATATTGAAAGCTTCTGCTCAGACACACTCTACGTCACATCCACATTCTCACTCTATTGCCCAAAGAAGTCTCTTGGCCAAACCTAAAATCAATTGGGTGGGAAGTGTATGCTTCACTTACAGGGAAACAGGCACTGGGTGGAGAAGGTGTGAAGAATTGTCCACACCCAATGTGTTAGTTTACCGGACAGGTGTTATTATACCGCCCACGGTCATAGAACTTGTAACTCAACTCAACTCCAGAGACTGAATCAAACTCTCCACTATCTGTCCTGGAGATTGTCTTCCGGTCCAAGTGGCCTCATTTCCACCCTGGCACTTTTGTGGCTGCCTCTGCCTCAGTGTCTCGTGCAGACCCTTCCCCTCCTCCACCTCTGCCCTAGCAATGTACACGTCTCACTGGGAAGGCTCTCACCTTCAGGGACCATGCAATCTAAATGCAAACAAGGAGAGGCAGCCATCAATCTCAGCAGCCTTCTTGAGTACGTAGCCCGTCTATCACTCAGTGTGGTGTGGACAAACGCATTCATGTTTTTCTTTGGCAAGGTGAGAAAGCGTAGATAGAAGAGGGACCAGCATTTAGGAACCCCCATAGAGGAGCTCAGAGTAGTTCACGGAGGCAAGAAACTAGTAAGGATTTCAGTGAGAGGAAGAGGAATATTGTCAGAATGATTTCTTCTGCCCACCGGCTCAGTAGCCAGACGGAACGTTTAGAGTATGGGTTATGTTCTCTTATGCCCCTGTGCAAAACCCTCCGAATCTTCTGCACCTAGGACAGGGTCTGGACTCCTTGCCATGGTCAGCAAGGACCTGCAAGACCTGGCCTTTGCACATCTCTCTGCTCTTGTCTCCTGTTACTTGGCCCAGGATGAGGGGAAGTCCTCGTGGCTGGGACCTACCATACTTGCAGTTACCAAAGGAGGCTTGAGCTGGCCCACATTAAGAGAGTGGTGAGAAATTGTGCGTTGGAGGGCTCAGTGTTCTGTTGTGTGACTGTGTGAGTTCTTCAGTGGACCACCTCATCACTGGGCGTGTTGTCACTGGACATACCTGTTTCCACAATTGACGTCAGTCACCATGCCATGAACACATATGGAGTGCCCGCTGAGGGTGACATCCCTCTCTGAGGATCTGAAGATGACCAAGCCCTGACCTGAAGGGCTGCACAAGGCAGATGTGTGAACCACACCTTGTACTCGGCAGGGGCCCAATCAGAGACACATGCGTATCCAACAGAGGCGGCTGGCACAAGAAGTGCCAACTCTTGTTTCCAGAATGGCAATAACAGCTAGCGTATCCAGAGCCCTTGAATCTCTTTATTTCGTGTCAGCGATCCTTAAGCTAACATACTGGGCAGTGGAGCAGCATGGTCCTTGAATTCTAATCCTAGCCCTGTCACTCGTTGGCTATGTGACCCTGTGTGGGTTGTTTAATGTCTCTGAGCCTCATTTTGTCAACTGAAAAATTGGGATAATAAAACCCTGTTTTCAGAGGTCTTGTGAGAATTAGAGCCAACATATACGTGTTGTCTAGCACAGTCTCTGGCACAATCTTTGGAGAGCATGTACTTTCAAAGGCTGTGTTTTCTAAATTGGATCACTTCTCACCAACCTCACTGTGGCATCCTTTGCTGGTTAGGTGAATTCTAGCTACTTCAGCCAACACACCTTTTGACTTCAATGGCTTGACACAATAAAAGCTTATGTCCCCCTCATATTAGAGTGTACGCCAGCATTCATATATGGCAAGAAGTGTCCTCCACGCAGGTTTTGGGGCCCCAACCCGCTTCCCTCCCCTAATTCTTCGGAGTTCACTGCTCACAACAGATGGGCAAAGAGAAAACAGAGACAACAAGCTGCTTCCTAACCACCTTGGCCCAGAATTCAAATGCAGCATTCTATGTCTATTTCATTGGCAGAAAATTAAAACAAGTCAATGTCTACACCTAATGGCAATGGAGACTGGGAAAGGCAGTCTCCTGAGAGCCAAGAGAAGAGGAAGTCTAGGCAGCATGCTCTGCCAGACACCATTTCTCCCTCAGACCCCTGCAAATTATCCCCCATCCCCCCTCTCACTCTTGTCTAGGCTGTCTCCACACAGTAGCCAGAGGGAGCTTTTAGAGTATGAGTTACATTCTGTTATGCTCCTGTGCAAAACCCTCCAGGTCTTCCACACCTAGGATGGGATCTGGACTCCTTGCCATGGTCAGCAAGGACTTGCAGGGCTTGGCCTCTGCACATCTCTCTGCTCTTGTCTTCTGTTACTCTGCCTTTCGCTCTCTCCTCCCTAGGCCTCCGGATCTTCTCTCTGTCCTTAGAACATGCTAGATTGGCTAATAGCTTGGAGACTTCTCACTTGCTGTCCCCTTGGCCTGTGGCAAACTTCTCACCTCTCATTCTTTCAGTTCTTTGCTCAATAAAATATCGCCTCTCTGGAGAGGCCTTGGTTGACCACCTGACGCCACCCTGCATCTTTTCCAGGACATATTAAAAAGTGAATTGGTTGTAGAAAATATGAAAGTGAACATCTGCTCAGCTTTATCAAGACTTAACGTAAAATGAAGATTTTATAACTCAGTTTCAACTGTGGCCCCAAACCAACATGGTGAGTACCAAAATAGCTCCATATTCCAAAGCTGGGTGACAGCATTAGCCAGGCACCCACTACCAACTTACAGAGGTGTTGGGACTGAAGAGGTCTGAAGTGCAAATTTCTTTGGATAGGGTGGCTGGAGTGGGGTGGAATGTCCCCTCTCCTGTCTGTGGAAGAAAAAGAGACGTGTTTCCCTCTGCCCTTTACCTAAGAGGAGGAGGCATTATAGGAACACTCAGAGAGCCTGTCCTCTGTTCCCTGGAGCTGAGGAAACCATATTGCTGGGGAAGCTATAGAGAAAAGCTGGCTGGAACTTGCAGCCTGGCAACAGAGCTGAGGACTGGCTTGTGGAGAGAGAGCTTCTCCGGAGTGAGCTGCATGTCAAGTGATGGTGGAGAAAGGATGAACATTCTCCCAATCAGATGTTGATTCAAGGAAGGGAGCCCATGTGGACCCAGCTCAAGAAGACTACTGCATAAGCTCATGTCTCCTGGCGACGAGCTGGCTGGGATGGAGACTTTCCATAGGGCTAGCGGCACTGCTTTCTATTCCATTGGAATCTAACTTCCTGTTATGGAGTGGGTGCTGAAAGTTGGCCTTCCCAGACAACTTCCTGTGCAGTCAGCAAACTTAGATGACTTAGAACTTGGGACTAGACTGTTTATTACTCACAGATGAGGCTGTTCTTAAAAGGTAGATGATTAGAGGGGCAGGTTCCTTCCCTAGAGAACAGCCCACCATGAGTCCATAGCTGGTCCCCACACTTGCATCTGCAGGATGCTGAGAGGATGAGGGGCCCGGGCACTCACTGACCCTTCTGCTCACACATTCCACTCCTGTGGTGGAATATAGCATTCTTTAGCACATAATATGTATTTCCTTTCCCAGCCTGCCCCACCCCAACCATTGACATTGGACCTGACCAAGTCAGAACGTGAGCAGAACTTTCAGCGTGCCAGGTCTAAGCAGAGAGCTTTAGAGGAATTGCCAGTTTGCTTTTTTCTGCCTTAGAAAAAAATGTTCTGGTTAGATGGGTGCTGCTTCTGCCTGGGTTCCTAGAATGAAAACATGAAACAGCCAGAGCACATGACCCCACCATACACATACAACCGGAGGAGGTATAAATAGCTTACGCCACTGAAATTTTAAGGCTGTGTTGCACAGCTTTATTGTAGCCAAAGGTGACTGATACTAGACTGCCCCAAGCGACAACTGCTGATGTTCACCTGAGACTTTTGTATGACCTCTGTATGAGCTGTGGTGACCAGAGTGAGGGCATAGGAATTAAGAAGCATACAGCCCAGAGGTCAGCACAAGGAAGCCCATGTTAGTTATGAATTTTCCTTAAATACCATTGACCAGATTACAAAATTTCCCTTGTTTGGGGCATTTGCTGAGAGACTTTATCATGAACAGGAAAAGGAATGACTAAACTGTGGTACATTCACACCATAGAATACAGCTCAGCAATAAAAAAAAGAACAAACTACGAATCGATACGATAGCATGGATGAATCTCAGAAACAGGTTGAGAAAAACAAGACAGGCTTCACATGACTACCTTACAGGATGATCTCACTTTTAAGGAGTTTCACAATAGGCAAAACTCATCTAGGGTCATGGAAATCGAATCGTGTTTGCTTCTGGGTAAGGATTGACCAGGAAGGGACATGAAGGAACTTTCTGGAGTAATGGAAATGCCGTCTATGTTGTTATGGTTGTCCATGTGTCAATTGTTGCTGATAAATTATGATTTTTGTGTGTGTTTGCAATCTCGTTACCATGCGCCTAGGTCTAGTCTTCTTTGCAGTTAATTTCACCTGTGATCCATAGACTGTTTTGCATCTGAAGCCTGATATCTGTTGCCACATTAGAAAACGCTTCATCATCATGACCTCAAATACTTGCCGCTGTCCAATTCTTTCTCTTCTTTGAAACTACAGTTATATACATGTTAGGGTGGAGAAAGACACGGGAGACTCATTCAGGCTAAACGGTCTTGGTGTTCTTTTTGGTCTGCTTCTACCTTTGCCTTTGGGAAGCCCACTCATCTGTCTGCTTCCATTGCAGAGCTGAAGGGTCTTGTTTCCAAATCAGCAAAAATCTATCTGTCAAAATTTATTTCAGGGCAAAGACTGAAAATACGGTCATCATTTACCTTCCTGTCATGGAGAAGCTGGGTTGAAATAATAAGTCCTTATTCCTTGGAGACTTATGACTCAGAGAGGTTCTGATGTATTCGCAGACTTTTGGATGTCCACCCACAAAAGGGAGCAATGGGCAGGGAACGTTATAGTTCCTGGTACTTTGGGTAGCCACATTTCCTTGTTCCTTTAATATCTGGTCTCATTTCCATCGATACAAATAGCATTTGTATATGATTTTATAGCTTTAAAGGTGGTTTCCGCTAGAGTTTAAATATTAATAATTCAACATTTAGACTGCATAGAAATAAATATTCCCATTTTACGGATGTGGGAGGCAAGACTCTAAATGCCTCCTGGTGTGTTGGGTACCTTAGAGACATCGCCACATGAATTATCTGGAGACTGTGAGTGACGGTGCTTCCCCGGCCTGCTTGTCGACCCAGCCTCTTGGCAGAGAGCAGGGTTCTCTCTCGAGACTAATACAAAATCCATGGCTTTCTATCGCACCACAGTTCCTTACGGTTATAGGGTTGGTAAGTGATTCTAGCCAAGGCTGAGAGTAAGGTTATTCTAACTCAAATATTCCTTCCTTCCTTCCTTTTCCCTCCAGTTTTACATTTATTGGGAAAATAACAGTATAGCAAAAAAGAAAATAAAGAAAAGCAAGGGGAGAAAAGAAAAGAAAGTAAATCCATGCATCATCCAATCACCCTAAATCAACTATTTACATTTTCCTGTCTCCTAACTTTGACTCACATGCTTTCACACCTTATACTCCTTTGACCATTCACCAGCTATCACCCTGGATTTCCCTTCCTGACGTTGCATTTTCTTATGGCGTTGTGTGGGCCTCGATGCTACCATGCTGTGTGGCTGTCGACTCTTCTGGTAGGAATCACACGTTTCCTCTGCTCTTTCTCACCCCATGCAGCCTTCCCAAGGCTGCCCACAGCTGGGCACCAGACTTCACCATGAAGGCTCTGTGTCCCTCTGTGTGTTTAGAAGGGAGTGCATTGCTAAGAGGCCTCTTTTCCAAAAAACGGAAATTGGAGCTTCAAATGGAAACAAATACGCGTGCTGTTAAAGCAGTGACTTTCACTAGGGGTGCCTATCCACAGGTGAGGCTATGCAAATCCCTGCTTAAAACGGCTCTCCGGAAGTCCGCTAGGAAATGAAGGGTAACGACTCTCTAATGCTTTCATTTGCCCAGACATTCAGCAGGAATGGCAATTTCACTTAAGGGAAAATTTCAGCAGGAATCAATTTTTCCAAATCAAATTCAAGGGTCACTGATCGTTAAGGCAACCATGGGTACGCTAATGACACTATTTATAGTTTGGTTAATACATATGCATAATAAGAGAAAATTATTTACAGAGATGATGAATTTAATATTGGGAGTGAAGCAGATTTACAGCCTGGAAAATGTAATTGCTTTTTGATATCAATTAAAGGACTGTTTCAAAAATCAATAAGAATTTTAAAGAATAGCATAAGCCTGAATGAATGATAAGTAACTTGGAAGCAATTTAAAAATCTTACAGTGAACAATTCTCCTGAGCCTCATGAAGGGCTTTATGGGCCTTTGAGGAATCAGGTAAGATTTTTAAAAACTTTCACTGATTCAGAATGAAAGCAAAGCGTGCACACTCCGCTGAATTGCCACTCGTGACACCACATAAAGCCATGTCGGACACGTTGGACATGGAGCTCTGGCAGTGATGAATCAGAGAACAGGAGAGCATGGGAGTAGGTGCCCTAGAGGCTAGATCTGAAGACCTGCTGACCCAGCTGGTCGTCGGAGGAAGGGTGGGCAGCCCCCTCAGTTCTGGAGCTGAGCATTGGAAGAGGGATGCCAAGGGTCAAAGGCATCAAATCTCATCACTCCACGACATCTATCGTGCATCTTTTGGGCGGAAGTGACTTGATAGGCTCTGCAGAGACATGGATGATCAAGGCAGGGCCTCGACCTTGAAGGGGTCATGCAGTGGAAAAGAAGGCAGATGTGCAGACAGCACCAGGATAACGTAGCATGTGTTCCCATTTACAGAGAGCTTACTACAGGACGGGCAATGCTCCGAGCACCTGGCATGCACTGTTTTCTTCAGTTCGCACAAGAAGCCTATTGCCCCCATTTTATAGCTTAAAATAACTGTGGAAGAAAGAGGTTAATTAACCTGCTCAAGGTCACCCAGCTAGTAAGGGCAAGAGCTGAAAATGAAACCCAAGACTTTTGCTTTTGCTAAAGGACATCACACTGTTTCCAGTGGGGTTTGAACTGTGAACTTTTGCTATGTAGTGTTGAAATCATGGCCACGAGACCAAGAAGAGCCCTATGGCAGTGAACGCCCAATGTTTCCTGGGAGGAAGAGATTCACTCTTCCTGGGGGAGACAGAAGAAGGCTCAGCTAGCTAGATTTCTCAGAGACAATGGCGTTCAACCAACTCTTCTAGGATGAGTGGGCTTGGACTTGGCAAACATGGAGGGAAGGCTATTTTACAAGGATGGAATTGTAGCACATGTAAGGAGGCAAACATGCGCCATGAGATAGTCCACAATTGGCAGAATAAACTTCCTCCAGGTCATCTCAAACAATGGGTACTACCTCTGTTCTTAATGATTCCCTATGATATTTGCCTGTGGCAAAGTCCATTGTTAGGTGACTTCTGACTCCACATCCGAAGGGCACCTGATTCCCACCTGAGTGCTGGCTCAGAAAGGTGGAGACCAGGGTAGGAGTTCTCCTGCCATTTCCTAGCTGTGTAACAATGGGCAAGATACCCAACCTTGCTGAATCTCAGTTTCCCTATCTGTAAAGTGAAGATGTGATACCTATTTCTAAGTTTTTTGTGAGGTTTAATATGCGCCATGAATCTAAAGTGTCTGGGATGGGGCCTGGCGCAGAATAAGGTTACATAATTCTAAGCATCCGTGTCAATATTAATATCTATGTCCCTATATACGTCTCTATGTCTGTCTATCTCTATCTATCTATCTTTCTATCTATCTAGCATCTATCTGTCTGTCTATCTATCTACCTACCTACCTAGCTATATACCTATCGATCATCTATTTTTCTTTAGCTTTTGATACTTATCCCCCAAATAATCCTACTTGCCATGACAAAACCATGTCACATGTTACCAACTGAGACAGAACATCACAGGTCCACACAGACTTGGAATAGGGGACCTCTCTGTGCTGATCTGGCTTAGACTTTTGGCTGGTGTCTTACTTTTGGCTGAGCATGCTTTCTAGCATACCATAATCGAGTGTGCAGCATCACACCCAGTGAAAAATCTTACGTAATAAACAAAAGACAGACGTATATACTGATCAGATACTTGGGCATAGAATAAGCCTGCTTATGCTTGAATCTTAGGTCCATTACCGGCTACCTCAGAGAGCTTGTACAGCTTAGTAAACTTCACTGTGCCTTCGTTTCTTTTGCTCTAAAATAGAATAATAATTACAACTACTCATCAGGTTTTTGGGAGGATTAAATGTATGTTCACTGTTGGTATTAATGTCAAAGCACTCGTAAGTTGCAACAAGCGACTTACTTCTTCCAGTGGGTTCTCAACACAACCAGTATGGCCCTATCTGTGCAGCTAAAAAGCATGGGGGCAATGGCTTAGAATCTTCAGCTAGAGGTTCAATCTAGATTCCATTTTCCTCATGGGCTCACAGAGTAGGACTCTTATTGATCCCAAGTTTAGAAAAGTTCTATTGGTTCACACATTGATCTTATGTGAGTGTTGGCTTCTCTCCCACTGTGATGTTGCCAAGAAGAAATCAGTATCATCTTGAGATGGAGGAAGTACGCAAGGATCGATCCTAAAATGACCGTAACTCGGATGGATTTAGAGTCTATCATACCGAGTGATCTATCATAGAAACAAAGAACTGAGTACCACTTGTTCTCACTCACAAGTAGACTTTGAACCATTATTATAATACTGTGAGAAAGGGCTTGGCAGTAGTGGGAGGGGTGTGGGGTGGGGCAGGGGAATAGCAGTACTGGGTAACTGCCAGGGGAAGGAGGAGGAAGGATTAACAGCAGTGGGAAACTGCCAGGAGGTGGTGGGGGGGCACACCTCATCAACAAGGGTACCTGTGTAATGAACATCTGTATACCTAACCCTGAATTGTACCCCACATCTTTAAAATTAAAAATTAAAAAAAATAAAAAGAAAACCCAAGAAGCAAGCTTTGCTGGAGACGGCCTTACTCACGCAAGACAGTCAACATGGCACAAAGTTAAGCAAAGAATTCTGGTTTCTGGGGGTACCTTGGGCATGTCACCTTGCTTTGTTCTGCCGACAACTCATTCCTGAAATGGGGATCATTACAACACCTAATTCGCAAGTCTGTTGTAGAGGTCACATACATGTACAGATAAAGTGTTTATAAGCTAGCAAATGCTGAATGCTTATCACGTATTATCGATAACACACGGATCAAGTGCACTAAACCTAAAATGAGTTCCACAGGCATAATGATGGGGAAGGAGAGAACGGAATTCTCACTTCTTCACCTTTGATTTCTCCCGCTCTTCCATCACTTGTGTCGGTTCAGCTTCTGGTAGAAAGCACTTACCGAGGGCCAGATGTGGGCCTAATGGAATTAGTATTAGGTGTTTGGGATTCTGAAGGGACCACACAAGATGGAGCAAGAGGTACCCGGCATCATTTCCATCTCCAAAGAGCTTTCCATCTGAGAGGAGGATACTTCGCAGGAAGACATCGGAAGTGTCATCAGAAAGCCTGGTGTGATAAGTGGGTGGGCTTTGAGGAGATCAATCAGGAAGGAAACAAATAGTGCATCTCGGTGGCTGGGCCACAAGGGAGGGCCATGCTATCTGTTCTGTCCCACATGCTGTCACCAACCGGGGCCAGTCTCTCCCCTCTTGAGAAGTCCCCTAAACTCTAGCTACAGATTAACGCTCGGCCCTATAGGGGCTTTGAGGGCTAGCCTGCTCCAGCACGATTGCCACTGTCCATTTGTATTGGTCAGTGAAAGATCCCCCCAGTCCTCAGTGTACAGAGGACCTCGAGGGCCAGGCCAGGGAGATTTTGTTCTATTCTAGAGACAGCAGAGACCCACTGGCAGTCGGCTGTCCCCAGAACTCCCCCTGTGGAAAGATGCAGCCAGGTAATGACCCCTGCTACAGTGGAGTAGGCCCCATCCAGTCTCCTGACAGGCGTTTGCTCTCACCTGCAGGTTTTCACACGGGCTCAGCCCACACGAGGCCGGACCACGAGGTTGCTCAACCGTCTTTCTCCTGATGCCAGGTATGTCCACTTAGAACCAGCATCCACACTCTTTCCCTCTTAGCATCTTCCCCCTCTTCTCCCAGGAGACAAGATCAAAGTGGCAGATGCCAAGACAGGATTTAGCCAGCCACCACCGGGGCTGTGCTGACTGATCAAGGGGTTCTCCCACCCATTAAGGAGGGATGTTAGTATTCACTTTCCTTTTGCTTTTCGTGTGCAAATATTTGGTTGATTCTTTCTCAGTGGCTCCTCTTGTGCGTTCTTTTCTTTCCCCCAAACTCAGGCATGCCCTTTTCCCTGAAGGGTCCCCTCCAGACCCCTTGATCAGTCAGCACAGCCCCGGTGGTGGCTGGCTAAATCCTCTCTTGGCATCTGCCACTTTGATCTTGTCTCCTGGGAGAAGAGGGGGAAGATGCTAAGAGGGAAGGAGTGTGGATGCTGGTTCTAAGTGGGCATACATGTTGATGAGTTGCAAGATCCCAAGGAAAGCTCCTGCACTAGAGGATGGTTTGGGCCAACTGGGAACGCATCTTGAGAAATATTGGAAACTGATTTCCAGTGCTTTTAAACTGAAGGAGGGATGTGCATCTTGTTTTCTTTGAATAATTGGTAAGTCTGGGTAATTTTATCAAGGAGGCTGATTACGTTTGAAATTTTGATGGATTCAGAAACATAATTATTTTAATTCGGAAATATACAAAGTTACCTTGGTTAAAAATAATCACTTTCCTATCTCAGGTTTAAACAGATTATAGAATTCTTTGTTCTGTTCTTTGTAGGTGGTTATTGAGCAAAATCTGGATCTCCCAGCTGCTTTATTTGCTTTTTTTTTCAGCTTTAAAGCACAAAAATAGTTATATTTCTTTTCTCTCCAGGATTTCAGGGCCAGGGAGTTTTAAGTCCAAGGTAGAGCTTCCTGGCTGATGCTTTGGAGAGGATGATTAGAAACCATCTCCCACATAAACAAAGGAAAAAAAAGAAGAGGAGGATGGGTCACAAAGTTGTCTTTGTGTGAAGTTTTCTGACTCTTTGTCTTCCCATAGCCTCTGTCACTTTTTGGCCCACCTGAATTCTGCCTGAGCCTTGACAAGCCTGTTCAGCCATGTTACCCAACCTACTTACAACTCCTGGAGACCTTAGAAGCTCTACCCCATCAAGTTATCCAATGAAATGGGCCACGGTTTCTCAATGACAACTTGTTTGTTGAAATTTACCCTGATAGGAAGGGGTCCTTGTTTAAGAAAAGCCAACACAGGGAGATTGGCTCTATATTTCAAATCACTGTAGATGGATGACTGAATGCTTTGCTGCAATTATGTTGTTGTGGTCTTTGTATAAATGAATGGCTGAGATAGGATTCTACACATCTATCGCCTTGGAAAGCTGATTTAGATAATCTGGACAAGGGATACGGAGACAGAACTGGAAGCTTAAGGGACAGCCTGTCCCAGGCAAAAGAACGGAGGCAGAATAGCAATTCAGTTAAGGTTTCAATCCCTGAGGTCAGGATGCCAGAATTTAAATCCTGATCCTGCCAACACTTATCTAAGTGAAATAAGCACTGTTTTTGAACATGCCTTTGCTTCATAGTAAATAATCAAACAATAGTACTGAGGATAGAGACCCACAAGATGGAAATTACTGCTGGAAGGCCCACTTACAGAGGATATGTGGGACCCAATCTGTGAGTATCTGGAAGCTGAGTTTCTTGTTTTTGTGAAACTACTTGAGATGTCTGTTGAACAAGCCTCTCAAAGGTCTGTTTCAATGTGTTTATGTGTCTTGGGGATGACTACACCCATGGGTTTTAGCAGAAACTCTAGGAGGCAGGAGACAGACACGTCTACTGAGACCTGCCTCTGAAGCCCTGGCCACCCTCTCCCAGCTGCTGTTCTCTGAGCTCCAACTGCCTACCTGGTTGCAATAGCACTTCAATTAAGAAGAGAAACTTGGCATCGCATTCAAAAGTTTCCTTCTGCCTCTGTGTAATCCATTCCTCCCTCCACCCTCATTCTTAGACAATACTGATCTGTCGTATGTCAGTACAGATCTTTTTGCATTTTCTAGAATTTTGCATAAATGGAATCACACATTTTGCACTCTTTCTTATCTGGCTTCTTTCACATGCATAATTATTTCCACTTGCATTCATATTATTGTGTGCATCAGCAGCTCATTACTTTTTATTACTGAATAGTATTCCATTGTGTGGATATAGCACGTGTTAAGTACTCATCTGTGTATAGACAGTTAGACTTCCCATTGCTTGATTATTTTAAATAAAGCTGCTATGAACATTATGTATAAGTCTTTGCATGTTTTCATTTCTCTCAGGTAAATACCTGGGGCAGAATGGCTGGATCACATGACAGGTGTACGATTAACTTTTAAAGAAACTACCAAACTATTTTATTCCCGCTAGCAGAGTATGAGAGTTCCAGTTCCTCCTCACCCTCTACAACTCTGCTGCTGGTCAATCTTTAAATTCTAGACCTTCTAATGGGTATCTAGTGGTGTTTCATGGTGGTTTTATTTTATATTTTCCTGTTGATTAATAATGTTGAATGTGTTTATTGATCCATTTGACTATCTTCTTTTATAAGACACTGTTCACGGTTTTTATGCCCATTTTCTTGTTGCTTTATGTTCTTATTATTGAGTTGCCAAAGCTCTTTATCTAGTTTGAACTCAAGCTTTTCATTTGATGTGAATGTTGTGAATATTTTCTCCCAGTATATGGTTTGCCTATTGTTTTCTTAATGATTTTTTCAAAAAGCAGAGGACTGTATTTCTTTTTCTTTTGTGGTTTATGATTTTTATGCTCTATCTAAGAAGTCTTTGCACACTCCAATGCCACAAAGATATTTTCTTATGTTTTCTTCTAGAAATTTTATTTCTCTGAGTTTTACATTTAGGTCTCTGATTCATTTTAAGTTAACTATTTTATATGATGTGAGTAAAAGAACAATACTCCTCCTTACTTTCTAAGTGCATTTCTATCTGGACATCATTTTTGAAAAGATTCTTCTTTCCCTATTGAATTGCCTTAGCATCCTTGTTAAAACCCAATTGATCAAATATGTGTGGTGCCTTTCTGGGTTCCTTGTCTTTGTTCCCTTTTTCTAGATAGCTATCTTTTAACCACATCAAACTGTTTTGAGTACTGAAGCTTGATTACTGAAATCAGGTAAAGTAAGTCCTTCAATGTTGCTCTTATTAAAAATTACTCTGATTATTCCAAATACTTTGCATTTCCATATAAATTTCAGAATTTATTTGAATCTATATAGAATGTAGATTTTTAAATATAAATTTTGGCTGTGAATTTCTGCAAAAATACCTACTGGAGTTTTTTTTTTATTAAGACTACATTGAATGTAGGGAGAACTGCCATCTAAAAATATTAAATCTTCCAACAAATAAAAGAAAATAACATTTTTCCATTTATTTTGGTCTCTCCTAATTTTGCTTAACAAAGTTTTGTATTTCAGTATAGAGTTCTTGAACCCTTTTGCTAGACTTATTCTTACATATTCTATATTTTTTCTACTACTCTGAATGGTTTTAAACATTTTACTTTCTACTTGATTGCTGCTGGTATATAAGGGTAAAAGAGATTCTTGCATATTAATCTTATAGCCTATTACCTTGCTAAATTTGTTCATTAATTCTAGGAATCATTTTTGTGACTTCCCTGGGATTTCCTACATGAACAATCACATCGCCTGAAAATAGGAAATGTTTTATATCTTTATTACTAGTTTGTATTGCTTTTTTAAAATCTTGCCTTAATACTACAGTTAGGGTCTTCAGAAAAAGGCTGAATAGATGTGGCAAAAGTGGGCATTCTTGGCATGTTCCTAATCTTAGGGGGTAAAGCATTCAGTCTCTTACTGTCAAACATGATATTATCTGTTTTTTGTTTTGTTTTGCTTTGCTTTGTTTTTGGATATGGATGCCCATGTTGAAAAAGTTATTTGCAGCCGGGCTCGGTGGCTCAGCCTGTAATCCCGCGCCTTTGGGAGGCTGAGGTGAGTGGATTGCCTGAGCCCGCGGGTTCGAGACCCGCCTGGGCAAGCAAGACCTCATCTCTACAATAAATCAAAAAAAAAATTAGCCG
>CAUYQG010015556.1:0-21551 GCA_963574415.1 Tarsius wallacei
CCTGGGCAACTTGGCGAGACCTCATCTCTACAATAAATCAAAAAATTAGCCAGGCGTGGTAGCGCGCACCTGTAGTTCCAGCTACTTGGAAGGCTGAGGCGGAAGGATCGCCAGAGCCCAGCAGGTCGAGGCGGGGGGGGCCGGGAGCGGCGGCCACTGCACTCCAGTCTGGGCGACAGAGTGAGACTCCCACACAAAAAAAAAAAAAAAAAAAGGGTTGAGGTCTCTTCTCTCTCTCTGTTAAAGAGATCTGTTCTCCAGCAACCAAGCAGTGGATGGTTTTTAGGTTGTCTGATACAAACTCTTTGGAAAGAAATATGGCAATATAAGCAAGTCATAAAATTATCATACTCAATAAATTACCTTCTAGAAGTCTACCAAGAAAAATAACTCTTTATTTTTTAAAAATATGATATACCCACTTAGTGAGCTATTAGTAGACATTAAAAATCAGATTATAGGAGGGCTCGGTGGCTCTACCTCTAATCCCAGCACTTTGGGAGGCAGAGGTGCGTGGATTGCCTGAGCCTGAGGGTTTGAGACCCACCTGGGCAACTTGGCGAGATCTCATCTCTACAATAAATCAAAAATTAGCCGGGTGTGGTAGCGCACACCTGTAGTTCCAGCTACTTGGAAGGCTGAGACAGAAGGATCTCTGGAGCCCAGCAGGTCAAGGTTGCGGTGGCCAGGAGTGGCCACTGCACTCCAGTCTGGGTGACAGAGTGAGACTCCAACTCAAAAAAAAAAATGAGATTATAAAAGTCTATTGTTAAGATGCTAACAGATGGGTGTATTGTACACCCAACTAAAAGTGGCTTGAACCTTAAATAATTAATTTTTTCACATAACAAAAAGACCAGAGGTAAGGCAATTCCAGATTTACTAAATCTTTCTTTTTAAAAAATCAGGTGATATATATACTTTAAAATTTGAGAAACATTGCAGCCTAAGAAACATCCCCTTAAATCATATTGACCTTGGTTTTTTGTTTTATTTTGCTTTATTTGAGTAGAAGTCTCACTCTATCACCCAGGCTGGAGTGGAGTGGCACGCTCACAACCACCACAGCCTCAACCTACTGGGCCAAGTGATCGTTCCGCCTCAACCTGGAAATACAGGTATGTGCCACCATGTCCAGGTAATTTTTTTTTTTTTTAGTTGGAATCTCACTCCTTTGCCCAGGCTGAAATGCAGTGGCATGCTCACGGCCACTCCAACGTCGACCTGCTGGGCTCAGGTGATCCTTCTGCATCAACCTTACAAGTAGCCAGAACTACAGCTATGTGCTACCATGCCCAGCTAATTTTTTGATTTATTGTACAGATGAGGTCTCTCCAAGTTGCTGGGGCTGGTGTCGAACCCGTAGGCTCAGGCAATCCATTCACCTCGGCCTCCCAAAGTGCTGGGATTACAGGCTGAGCCACTGAGCCCCGCCTAATTTTTTTATTTATTGTAGAGATGAGGTCTTGCAAAGTTGTCCAGGCGGTCTTAAACCTCTGAATTCAGGCAATCTTCAGGCCTCCACCTCCCAAAGTGCTGGGATTACAGGCGTGAACCACTGAGCCTGGTAATAGTGATGTTTCCATGCTAGTGATCAGATCAGGGTAATTAGTATATCTGTTATCTCAAGCATTTATCATTTCTTTTGTGTTGGAAACATTCACTATCCTCCTTCTTGACCTGGTTTCTTTACAAGTCAATGGCATGCATAAATAAAGTGGAGAAGGGAGGATGTTCTAAATTATGAGAGCCTTAAGAGATGTGACAATCAAATGGTTTGAGCAAACCTGCAGGCAGGGTAGCTAGCACAGATTAGAGATAGACAGATACATTTCCTGGTGGCAGGTTTTAGGAAACCTTCAGACTTTTTTTTTTTGAGTTGGAGTCTCACTCTGTCACGCAGGCTGGAGGGCAGTGACATACTCCTGGCCACTGCAGCCTCGACCTGCTGGGCTCAGGTGATCCTTCCGCCTCAGCCTTCCAAGTAGCTGGAACTACAGTTGTGTCCTACCACACCCGGCTAATTTTTGATTTATTGTAGAGATGAGGTCTTGCCAAGTTGCCCAGGCTGGTCTCGAACCTGTGGGCTTAGGCAATCCTCTCACCTTGGCCTCGGCCTCCCAAAGTGCTGGGATTATAGGCGTGAGCCACCACGCCATGCCCAGACATTTTTAAAATTACATTTTACTGCAGGCCAAGCTGCAGCCTACTCCACCCCCTCGGCAAATCAAAAGAAATCTCCATCAGTGCAAGAATAGAACAGCCCAACCTTTCAATTAATGGTTTAGCATAATAGTCACTAGGAAACTTTCAGGCTCCCTGTCGAAGGGAAGGGAGAATACCACCCCTTAACGGACCAAAGCCATAGAAAATTTAATAAGAACACCTTTTAGCTCAGGAATTTGTGAATTGGAAATGTCTGACAAGTCTCCTCTAAAAGACAACCCCTTCCCTTCTCTCTTCCCATCAGGCATCCAGAGATGTCACTCTCCATAGTGACTCTTACCTGAGCCCCACACTCTAGCATGTCAATCATTGTGAAGGTATATCAAGTCTCTTGTGAAAAGAAAAAGGTGCTCTTTCTTTCGTCCATGCCACCTCTGGCATGTCTCCCTTCCTTTCCTCTCTTTTTTCTCTAGTAAATTTTGTTTTAAAACTTTATTGGCCACTCTAAAGCTCATTTTAGAAATGAGCCAAGGCCGGGCTCGGTGGCTCAGCCTGTAATCCCAGCACTTTGGGAGGCCGAGGCGAGTGGATTGCCTGAGTCTGCAGGTTCGAGACCAGCCCGGGCAATTTGGCGAGACCTCGTCTCTACAATAAATAAAAAAAATTAGCTGGGTGTCTTAGCGTGCGCCTGTAGTTCTGGCTACTTGGAAGGCTGAGCCAGAAAGATCGCCAGAGCCCAGCAGGTTGACACTGGGGTGGCCGTGAGTGTGCCACTGCACTGCAGCCTGGGCGACGGAGTGAGACTCCGACTCAAAAAAAAAAAGAAAGAAATGAGCCAAGAATCCTCGGGTTTTGTACTGCACCCCCCCGGCAACAAACCAACTACAAAAAAACATATTGGGAACAATTAAGAAAATTTAAATATGGGGTGGGCATTAGGTCAGTGTTTCTCCAACTGCAATGAAGAACCAGATTCTCCCCCAATTTATTGAAGACAATCACTTTTGTAAAATAAAATAAAAATTCAGTAGTAGAAAAATGAAGTACAAAAAAGATGGACAACAAAACCCATTGTTTTTACTATTGTTAGAGTCAATAGACATAAAATTACCCTGTGAAATTTTTTTTTTTTTTGCAACCGAAATTCTTACTTATAAATGCTTGCTCTTAGTTCCCTTACACATTTTTTCACAGGTAATCATTTACGGACTAGAACCACTCTATGGATCACACTATATGTAGTACTGTATTAAGTGATATTAGGAATTACTGTTAATTGTGTTGCATGGTAATGGCAGAGAATAGAACAAGTTCCCACATTCCTACAAAAAGACTAACTGTACCAAAATTGTGGTGACAAATAACCACCATAACTCATTTGTAAACCCGCTTCATCAAGAAACGATATGTTAATGAAAAAACCAAACTCTGAAATATTTTGATGAGGTTTACTTTGAGCCAACATAAATTATCAGGGCCCGGGGAAAACACAAACCCAAGAAGCCTTGAGTAAGTGGTTCCAAGGTGGTAGGATTACAGTTTGGTTTTATACATTTTAGGAGGGCAGGAGTTACGGACAAAGATATGTCAATTCATGGAAGGTATACACTGGTTTGCCATGAAAAGGTGGCATAGCTTGAAATGCAGACTTATAGGTTATAGGTGGATTCAGAGATTCTTTCATTTGCATTTGAGTAAAGGAGTAAGGCTCTGTCCAAAATTTGGAGTCAGCAGAATATAATGCTTTTAGTTAAGATAAGGATATTGTGTAGCAAAATTGATGGCCTACAGTCATGACTAATCCTTGCCTTGCATACCTTTAGGTCTCTTGTTTATAATTTGATATCTTATTGCCACAAAGAGTCTGTTTTGTCAGTTTTGTGGTCTCTATTTTTAAATTAATCCTGGTCAGTTGTTGTGCCTCCACTCCAAAAGGGAGGGGGCACAACGAGGTGTGTCTGATCTTCCTTCCCATCACAGCTGGGAATTTTTTGTTTTGTTTTGTTTTGGGGTTGGAGTCTCACTCTGTCACCCAGACTGGCGTGCAGTGGCACACTCACTGCAGCCCCAGCGTCGGCCTGCTGAGCTCAGGCGATCCTTCCGCCACAGCCTTCCAAGTAGCCGGAACTCCAAGTGTGCACTACCATGCCCAGCTAATTTTTTGAGTTATTGTAGAGATGAGGTCTCACCAAGTTGCCCAGGCTGGTCTCAAGCCCGTGGGCTCAGACAGTTCTCTCACCTTGGCCTCCCAAAGTGCTGGGATCCGTTTTTAAGGTTTTCTGGAGTCCCTTGGCCAAGAGGAGGTCTGTTAGTTTACAGAGAATTCAAATAACAAATAATTAACAAACTGTTTTAAAATCCAATTAATCAGTCAATGGCAATTTACCTCAGTCTAATTTGCAACCCAATTCATTTATGAAGTCTCTTGCTTCTGAATGTCCGTCAGTTGGGAGTGATGCCAAGCCATCAGAAACAGGCTCATTTGAGAAACATTGCTTATACAGCTAATGAGAACTCAACCTCACCTTTAAAAATCCACTAGTCTCTAAGCCAGGCACAGTGGCTCATGCCTATAATTCCAGCACTTTGGAAGGCCAAGGCAAGAGGATTGCCTGAGCCCATGGGTTCAAGACCAGCCTGAACAACATGGTGAGACCTCAGCCCTACAATAAATCAAAAAATTAGCCGGGCATGGTAGCATGCCTGTAGTTCTGGCTACTTGGAAGGCTGAGATGGAAGGATTGCCTAAGCCCAGCTGGGGTAGCCGTGAGTGTTCCACTGCACTCCAGCCTGGGCGACAGAGTGAGACTCCAACTCAAAAAAGAAAAGAAAAGAAAAAAAATCCACCAGTCTCTGAACTACATTCTTCTTATAAAATGTCTCTGACCAGCATACCATTCATTTACTTAAGTGAGTAGTAAATACAGCGTTGTGCTTTGTGTTTCAGACATTGATTAGCGATCTTGTCTTTTGACAGTACATAAGAAAATGTCTTTATATTTTAGAGATGTTTACTGAAGTATTTAGATATAAAATACAAGATAACTATAGTTTGTGATTAGTGAAAGAAATAGGGTGATGTGACAGAGACTAGAGAAAAACAACTTTAACCAGGGTAGGATAAGGGAAGGACTCTTTTAGAGGTAGCATTTTAGCTGAGACCTGAAGGTGAGGTTCCAGTCTTTCCAAGAGTCTCTGAAAGAGATTTCCCGTCAGAGGTAAGAGCGTGTGCAAAGGCTCCCAAAGGTGAGAAGCACAATGTCCTCTAGGTTCATCCATGTTGTCACAAATGACAGGATTTCCTTCTTCTTTAAGGGTGAATAGTGTTCCATTGTATATATATACCACATTTTCTTTACCCATTCATCCATTAACAGACAGATTGCTTCCATATCTTGGCTATTGTGAATAACGTTGCAGTGAACATGAGAGTGCAGAGGTCTCTTTGAGATAGTGATTTTATTTCCTTTGGGTATATGCCCAGAAATGGGATTGCTGGATCATATGGTAGTTCTATTTTTAATTTTTTGAGGAAACTCCATACTGTTTTCCATAATGGGAGAATCAGTTTATATTCCCACCAACAATGTATCAGGGTTTCCTTTTTTCCACATCCTTACCAACATTTTCTATCTTTTGATTGTTGATAATAGCCATTATGACAGGTGTGAGGTAATATATCATTGTGGTTTTGATTTGCATTTCCCTGATAATTCGCAATGTTGAGCACCTTTCATATACCTCTTGACCATTTGTGTATCTTCTTTGGAAAAGGTGAATATTTATTTGGAGGAGAAAATAAGCACACAACAACACAACAAAATACAGATTTTGAAAAGCTAACAAATACCAAAACATCACAAAATTCCCCCCAAAAGCATAACATATTAATTAACTGCCTAACATATCTTCATATAACTTTTCTGCCTAATTTTTGACTGCAAACTTTTTCACATGGCATTGATTTTATAGTATCTATAGAGAGAATAGAAAGAAAATTCAATCTTTCCTATAGCATGTTGGTCAAAATTTTTTTAAAATTTTTGATTATTGGGATGCTTAAAACGTACACTTCTACACACAGACATACTTACTCTTTGTAGTACTATTACAGATTTATGATCCACAAACACAGAAATTCTGATAAAATTTATTATGTGAGATGCCTATAAAGAAGAGATAGGGCGCAGTGGCTCACATCTGTAATCCCAGCACTTTGGGATGCTGAGGCGGGAGGATTGCTTGAGTCCAGGAGTTCGAGACCAGCATAGGATACATAGTGAGACCTCATCTCTACATAAGATAAAAAACGTAGCCAGGCGTGGTAGCATGCACCTGTAGTCCCAGCTACTTAGGAGGCTAAGTGGGAAGGATTGCCTGAGCCCAGGAGGTCAAGGCTGTGGTGAGCCCTGATTGTGCCACTGCCCTCCAGCCTGGACGACAGAGTGAGACCCTGATTCCAAAAAAAGAAAGCAAAAGGGAAGATGAGGTACATAGTCAGATTTCCTCAACAGTGTCAGCAGCAAATCATAATCAAATAGCTATTTTACCATACTTCTGGTGAAGCCATTATTAGCTCAAAGAAATATTTACTGTGAAGCTACTGAAGCTTACTGAAGCTTGTACAGGCCCCTTTCAAGGCCCAGGAAAAAGCTCTAGTTATTGTCCACATAGCCATATACTTTTATAAAATTTAAAGAAGTAATTCTTTACAACTCAATTGGCTAAGGTTTTTGTCTTGATACTTTAATTTCCCATCAAGTTTCTCCCCATGTTGGATACTGGGTGAATGACCATAGGTATTTCTGGAAGTCAAATAAAAGGAAGTTGGGCTGGGATACGTTGAGTTTAATAGGATAATTTAGTGGCTCATAGTCCTTCACATAGAGTTAAGCTATTGCTAGTCTGGCCAATATAGGAATGGATTCCATGAACATGTCTACTGCCAATTTTGCCAAACCCATCTGGTGTCCAGGCATACAGGTGTGGGGCTAGAGGTCCTATCATAATATAAACATCTCTTACACCTTCCAGCACCAAAGCAGTATGTCAATAGTGGAAGAGAAACAAAGCTAAAGGTATAATTAACTAGCCTGGGGACAGTCAATGCTGCTGCAGAGAATAATCTGAAAGCATGCAAGTGGACTAAATACTCCAACCCAGAGACAAAGAATCAGACCAACCCAACCATATGCTGCTCACCGACTTTCATTTTAGAAAAAATAATGTTCTATGAAACACAATACAAAATTCCATAATATTTGGGTTGTCATTTTTGTCATTCATATCTACTGTAAAAGTACTATATAGAACTCAGATTTAATACGAAAAAATTGTACTCTTTTATTTGTTCAAACTTCTCTTGGAAAAATCTTTGGATACTTCTTTTAGATTACTATTACAAATTTTATAATTTCATGGCTTTACAGTTTTTTTGTTTGTTTTTGTTTTCTTTTTTAAATTAGAGTCTCTCTGTAGCCTAGGCTGGAGTGCAGTGGCACAATCACAATTCACCACAGCCTCAACCTCCTGGGCTCAGGAGATCCTTCTGCCTCAGCCTCCCGAGTACCTGGGACTATAGGCGCACACCACCATGCCCAGTTAGTTATTATTATTATTATTATTTTGTTGTAGTCTTACTCTGTTGCAGGCTGGAGTGCAGTGGCACACTCACGGCCACCCCAACATCAACCTGCTGGGCTCCAGCAATCCTTCTGCCTCAGTCTTCCAAGTAGCCAGAACTACAGGCGCGTGCCACCACGTCTGGCTAATTTTTAATTTATTGTAGAGACGAGGTCTTGCCAAGTTGCCCGGGCTGGTCTCGAACCTGTGGGCTCAGGCAATTCACTTGCCTCGGCCTCCCAAAGTTCTGGGATTACAGGCTGAACCACTGAACCCGGCCAATTTTTTTTTTTTTAATTTTTCTAGAGACAAGTTCTCACTATGTTGCCCAGGTAGGTCTTGAACTCCTTGGCTCGTGTGAGCCATGGTGCCCAGGAATTTTTTTTTTTTTTTTGAGTAAGAGTTTCATTCTGTCATCCAGGCTGAGTGCAGTGCCATACTCATGGTCATCACAGCCTAGACCTGCTGGGCTCAGGCAATTCCGCCTCAGCCTTCCAAGTAGCTGGAACCACAGGCATGTGCCACCACATCCAGCTAATTTTTTGATTTATTGTGAAGATGAGGTCTTACCATGTTGCCTAGGCTGGTCTTGAACCCATGGGTTCCCGCAGTCCTCTCACCAGCTTCCCAAAGTTCTGGGATTATAAGCTTGAGCTACTGCACCTGGCTAGGAGTTTTTAAAATAACAATTTTCTTATGGAAAGGAGAGAATATAGTAAAGTAAACCCCTATACACTCACCTATATACATATATATTTTCGAGTTGGAGTCTTACTCTGTCTCCCAGGCTGGAGTGCAGTGGTACGCTCATGGCCACTGCAGCCTCCACCTCTGCCTTCCAAGTTGCTGAAACTACAGGAACACTCCACCACACCCGGCTGATTTTTTGATTTATTGTAGAGACAGGTCTCGCCAAGTTGCCAAGTTGCCCACGGCCAGAACCCGTGATCTCAGACAGTTCTCTCACCTTGGCCTTCCAAAGTGCTGGGATTATAGGTGTGAGCCATCGTGCCTAGCCTACTCACCTAGATTTAACAGTGATTAATATTTTGCCATAATTGCTTCATCTATATTTTTTCTGATGTTTTTAAAAGTAAATTACACATATCATGTTATTTTACCCCTTTAATGACTTTAGTAGGCATCTTTAAAATTTAAGGACATATAACCACAGTTTCTAATAAAATTAACAATAATCCTTATTCTCATTCCATATCTGAATTTTCCAATTGTACTAAAATATTCTTTCAAGCAGTTGGTTCAAGATAGCATCCAATCAAGGCCCACACATTGCTTTTGTTACATGCCTTAAATCTTGTGAAACCTGGAACCGTTTCAGTCCACACTTATCCCTCATGACAATGACTTGTTGAGTAGGCTAGAAGAGTAATCTCTCCTACCAGCAGTCTGGTAGAATTTTCCACCTTCTGTTTTTGTCTCGTTGCTTCCTCATTGAGACATGCAATTTATTTTTTTAGCCCTAGAATTTAAGTCTAAGGACTTTTTATTAGATTCCTATAAACATATTTTTGGCAAGACTATTTCAGAGGTACTTCAAATTGCATCATAACAGGATACTCACATCTGGTTGTTTTAATCTTTATTTATTTTTTTTTGAGTCAGAGTCTCACTCTGTTTCCCAGGTTAGAGTGCAGTGGCATAATCATGGCTCACAATAATCTCGATTTCCTGGGCTCAAGGGAGTCTCCCACCTCAACCTCCTGAGTAGCTAGGACTACAGGTGCATGCCACTATGCCAGGCTAATTTCTTGATTTTTTTTGTAGAGTCGAGGTCTTGCTGTGATTCGTAGGCAGGTCTCGAACTCCTGGCCTTGCCTTGGCCTCTCAAAGTGCTGGTATTACAGGCGTGAGCCACCACACGCCCAGCCTCACTACTTATGATGTTAAGATTGATTCCTAGGCTGGGCTCGGTGACTCAGCCTGTAATCCCAGCACTTTGGGAGGCCAAGGCAAGTGAATTGCCTGAACCCACAGGTTTGAGATCAGCCCGGGCAACTTGGTGAGACCTCGTCTCTACAAAAAAAAAAAAAAAAAAAATTAGCTGGTTGTGGTAGCATGAGCCTGTGTAGTTCCTGCTACTTGGAAGGCTGAGGCAGAAGGATCACCAGAGCCCCCCAAATATTGATCCCTAAATTCAGATAGTGATAGCCTGATTTATTTATTTATTTTTAGTTGGAGTCTCACTCTATCTCACAGGCTAGAGTGCAGTGGCACGTTCACGGTCACCACAGCCATGACCTACTCTGCCTCAGCCTTCCAAGTCTCTGAAACCACAGGCATGTGCCACTACGCCCAACCAATTTTTAAAAAATTTATTGTAGAGACAAGTTCTTGCCATGTTGCTCAGGCTGATCTCGAACTCCCGAGCTCAAGCAATCCTCTCGCCTCTGCCTTCCAAAGTGCTGGGATTACAGGCTTCAGCCACTGCGCCTGGCACCTGATTTTTTTTTTTTAATCACAGCCTTATGGAAATATAATTTACATACCGTACTACTCACCTATTCAAAGTGCATTATTCAGTAATTTTTAATACAGTCACAGAGTTGTGTAACCATTACCACCATCATTTTCAGAACATTTCATCGGCCCCCAAAGAGACACCATACCTATTAGCAGGCATCCCCCCAACTTCCCAACCACCACCATTGTCACCCCACAGCCCTGGGCAACCACTAATTAACTTTTTATCTCTATAAGAGTTGCTTATTCTGGACATTTTGTATAAATAGAATCATACAAATGTGGTGACACCCTGACTCTTGCATTGTAAAGTTGCCTCCTCCTATTCAGTTTTCATGACTAATTAGTAATCTGTCGGGTCAAAAGTTATTTAAATTGTGAAAATCTTCTTTTCTGTTAGTGCTCATATTGAGCAGTGAGAGAACAAATATCCATATTTTTTCCAATTGTTTTTTATTGTGGTAAAATACACATAGCATACAATTTATCATCTTAACTATTTTCAAGTGCACAGTTCAGTGGTATTAAATACATTTATGTTGTGGTCCAACCATAAGCACCAGACATCTCCATAAATTTTTGCATCTTGCAAAAGTGAAACTCTATACCCCTTCAACAATTTCCCCCTCCCCTCAGCCTCTGGCAACTACCATTCTACTTTCAAAACACATACAGTTTTAAATTTTTTAAATTATGTCAAAAATCCTTAAGTCACACTTAACCATCCTTGATATGTAGAAACTTCTTGTACCATTGTCTTGCAATTTCTTACTATGTCCTGACTTAAAGATACACATTCTGACTGAGGGCGGTAGTTCATGCCTGTAATCCCAGCACTTTGGGAGGTCAAGGTGGGAGGATCGCTTGAGCCCGGGAGTTCACAACCAACCTAGACAATGTGGTTGTCTCGTCTCTACAAAAAATAAAATAATTAGCCGGTGTGATGGTGCATGCCTGTAGTCCCAGCTACTTAGGAGGCTGATGCAGGAGAATTGCTTAAGCCCAGGGGTTGGAGGCTGCAGTGAGCTACCACACTCCAGCCTGGGCAACAGAGTGAGACCCTGGCTCAAAAATAAATAAATAAATGAACAAATAAATACGTATTTATTTATTTAAAGAATAGTGCAAAGAGAAGGGAAAGAATCTTTGGAAAAAATCCATTGGCTGAGAGACTAGCAAAATCAGGAAGGTAGTTTTCCATTGCACTGTGTTTTTTTCCTCAGCTCATTTCATTAAGACTCCAAAGTGCAATTCCAAAATAATTCATAGGGCTACTCAATATTTACCTTGCAAGGTATAAATAAATGGTTATCTCTCTAATTTGGCGCACTCTAGAATGACCTGGAGAATTTTTAGCCTTCCAATGTCAATGTCCAGGTTTTACTCCAGACCAAAGAAATTATCATCTTTGGTAGAAATATGAATGCTTGATAGTGGTTCTTGTGTACTTAACTTTGCATCACATCAAGAAGCATGTAATGCTGAGTTGTCCCACAATGACTGATGCTGCATTTAGTCACCAAATTAAATGGGTGACTACCAAGTCATTCCATCATAAAATATTTTCTCTGTGCAATTAGCAAGTAGTCTGCGGGGTGATATTTTGGAATCTTGTGACTATTCTTGTGAATAATTTTTCACCTAATGGTTTAAGCATTCATTGATAATTCTTGCAAGATGAGGCTACAAGTGGTAGTTTTCCAATTCTAGTATTCTTTTCTCATTTGTTAGCTTGTATTTTTCTGTTTAAAAAAAAAAGATTTCTCCTCTCTCCTCCACCCTCCTTTTTTTTTTTTAAGTCAGATTTTTCACTCTGACACCCAGACTGGAGTGCAGTGACACATTCATGGCCACTGCAGCCGTGACCTGATGGGCTCAGGTGATCCTTCTGCTTCAGTCTTCCAAGTAGCTGGAGCCACAGGCATATGTTACCACACCTGGCTAATTTTTCTAATTTATTGTAGAGACAAGGTCTTGCCAAGTTGCCCAGGCTGGTCTCGAACCCCTGGACCTCTCGCCTAAGCCTCCCAAAGTGCTGGAATTACAGGCATGAGCCACCACGTCTGGCTCTTCCACCCTCCCCCCACTTATTATTATTATTTTTTTGAGTTGGAGTCTTATACTGTCGCCCATGCTCATGGTCACCGCAGCCTTGACCCGCTGGACTCAGGCGATCCTTCCTTCCACAAGTAGTTGGAATTACAGGTGCACACTACCACACCTGGCAATTTTTTTGATTTATTGTAGAGACGAGGTCTCACCAAGTTGCCCAGGCTAGTAAATCCTCTCGCCTTGGCCTCCCAAAGTGCTGGGATTACAGGGTACAGGCTTGAACCACCACACCCAGCCACCACCCCCTTTTAAAAGTACTCATTATGGATCCATGGATTTTTTTTTTTTTTTTTTGAGTTGAAGGCTCACTCTGTTACCTAGGCTGGAGTGCAGTGGCACACTCACAGCCATTCTAGCGTCAACCTGCTGGGATCCGGTGATCCTTCTACCTCAGCCTTCCAAATAGCCGGAACTACAGGTGTGTGCTATCACGCCCGGCTAATTTTTTATTTTTATTGTAGAGATGCGTCTCGCCAATTTGCCCAGGCTGGTCTCGAACCTGCATGCTCAGGCACTCCACTGGTCTTAGCCTCCCAAAGTGCTGGGATTACAGGCTGAGTCACCAAGTCTGGCCTGATCCATGAATTTTTATGTGTTTAGTGTGTTACTTTCAGTTATCCTCAGTCACTACAGTCATTATTTAATTTTTTTTTTTTTGAGAAAGCAGGATTTATTGAGAGGACTGAAAAGCTCCCACAATGGGAGGGGACCCGAAGGGGTTGCCCCATTATTTAACTTAATGCTAAAATTGTCCGGAGTTTTGTGATTGTTGATCACTTCAATTCATATATATATATAAATATAAGTTCTTTAAAATAAAAAATCAGGTATGATATACACACAATAAAGGACATTTTAATTACAGCTTGAGGGATTTTAAAATATGTATACACCCACGCAATTATACCCAGATCAAGATATATGCTATTTCTAGTACTCAGAAGGCTCTTTCTATCTCTTCTCTACCAGGACTTACCCCCAGACTCAGAGTGGTCACCATTTTAACTTCTTTTACCATAGCTAAGTTTTGCCCATTCTTGAATTTCATATAAGCAAACATGCGTTATGTATCCTCTTGTGTCTGACTTCTTTTACTGATCATATATCAGTGAGATATATTTCTGTTGTTGCATGTGGCAGTAGCTCATTTCTGTCACTTTATTCTCTGATTACTTCAGAAGGGAAGTTGCTAATCCAAGGGGTATATATCTTTTCATCTCAGGCATCTGGCATATGTATTTTCAGGCTTTTGATTTATGTAATCCACCTGCTTTCCAAAAAACGTATGCCAAGGAATCTCTCACCAGAAGTGCATACTTAAGGACACATTCTGCCACAAACTTGCCAACCTGGCATTTATCTTTTAAAAAACCTTTCCTAAATTTAAAAGAAAGCTCAGGATGTCTTCTTCTGAAACTTTGTGCTCCTCTTATTACTCATTAGGTGCTATATTTTTTTATAGGTTACTGGCCACTTGTATTTATTATTTTTCTTTTGAGAGTTCTTTTAAAATTGAGCTAGTTGTGGAGACAAAATAGGAACACAACTTTTTGCTATAGTTTCATATATAATGTGCATTATATTCATATATAAATGTCAAATTTCAATTGTATCATAACTTTCAGTAATTAAATGTCAACTGATGTTATGCAAGAACAGAGATTCCATGGCTAAAGAAGTTTGGGAAATGTTAAAAACTATTTTTGTTTTTGTTTTTTAGTTGTAGACCTCATAAACTTTATTGTGCTACTATATAATATAAACCTTCTACAGACCTTTTTTCTTCTTAAGAGATCATGTTTTACAAAAACACAGTTTGGGTAACTGCCTTAAGGTACATTTTTTAAAGTAAGATTTCTGGGTAAAAGCAAAAGAAATGTTCACTTTTTTTCTCATCCTGGATGTGGTAAGCAGTATAATACATCTCTCCCCTTCTCCTCCTCCCCCCAGTCAGAGATGTTTTATTAATAACCGGAACCCTTAGAAGGCTGAGGCGGAAGAATCTCCGAGCCCAGCAGGTAAAGGATGTGGTGGCCATGAGTGTGCCACTGCATTCCAGCCTGGGCGACAGAATGAGACTGCAACTCAAAACAAAACAAAACAAAAAAACCTGGAACCAAGCCAGGAGTGGTGGCTCATGGCTCACTTTGGGAGGCGAAGGCCAGAAGATTGCCTGAGTCCAGGGATTCGAGACCAGCCTAGGCAACTTGGTGAGACCTCGTCTCTACAATAAAATAAAATAAAAATTAGCCAAGCATGGTGGTATGCGCCTGTGATTCCAGTTACCTGGAAGTCTAAGGTGGAATAATCACCTGAGCCCAGCAGGTTGATGCTGGGGTAGCAGTGAGTGTGCCACTGCACTCCAGCCTGGCAACGGAGTGAGACTCTGATTCAAACAAATAAATAAATTTGTGTCCTCTTAAGTCACTAATCTGTGATATTTTGTTACAGCGACAATAGGAAATTAGTATGCTAGTCAACATTCAATGTTGTCAATATTTTTAATTATTGCTAATTTGAAAAATCATAAATTAAACTTTATATTCTTCTTATTTGCATTCTTGATTATTGGTGATTTTGAACACTTTGCCCATATACTTATTGAATTTTCTGCCTATTTTTAAATTTGTGTTTTTTTCCAATCTTTCTTTTAAACTGTTCTATTTTATCATTGTCTTATAAGAGCTTTTTATGTATTATGGAAATTAATTTTTGCAGGTATTTTGTCCAGTTTTTCAAACCTGTTATAACACTTTTGTCATTTTAAATGATAAATTTTAGATACCTATTTATTCTTTCTCTTTACTTTTTCTATCTGTAATGTTTAGAATAACATTTCTTGTCTCAAAATTATAAAAGTATTCACACATTTTTTTCATGTTTTCACATTAAATCTTTGCTCTGCATACAATTTATTTCAATGAAGGTGTAAGGAATACATTCATTATTTTACAATTGTTAACCGATCATACAAACATCATTTCTGGATTAATTATTGTTATGGTTTGAATGTGCCCCCACAAAATTCACATGTTGGAAACTTAATCCCCAATACAACAGTGTTGAGAGGTGGGACCTCTAAAAGATGGTCAGGTCATGAGGCCTCTGCCCTCATGAATGGGTTAATGTCCTTGTCATAGAAGTAGGTTTATGATAAACTTGAGTTCAGCTCTCCTGCACACTCTCTTACTATGTGATGCCTTACATCATGTTATGATGCAACAAGAAGGTCTTCACCAGATATGGCTCCTTGATCTTGGACTTCCCAACTTCTAGAACCATGAGCCAAATAATCTTCTCTTTTTATAAATTACCCAGTCTCGCGTATTCTGTTATGGCCGCACAAAACAGACTAACACAATGATCTCTTAACTGCTGATTTTAAATGCCACTTGTATCATATAGTAAATCACCATATTGCAGGGAAACCAGTTAGGAAACCATTGCAGTGCTTTTATTTCTGGTCTATTTTTTTCTATCTTGGGGCCAGAGTCAAAGTATTTTCATTACTGCAGCTTTAAAATTTAATCTTGTAGGGAAGTTCACCTTCATTTTTGTTTTTCTTTTTTTTTTTTTTTAAAGCAGGATTTATTGAGAGAACAGAAAAGCTCCCACAGTGGAGGGGACCCGAGAAGGTTGCCCTCATTTTCTTTTAAAGTTTTCTTAGTTATTCATTTACTTGTTCATTCACTCCAAAAATATTTATTGAGCACGAACTACATGCCAACTCTGTTCCAAGTGTTGGAATACAAGAAAGATAAGATTCCTGCTCTCAGAGAACTTCTATAATCTAGAGGAGATGGACCATGAAACACATTAATTAAATGTTGTGATAAATTCTAAGAAAGAAAAAGATAGTATGATGTAATAGCAAATAATTGATTGGGAGACTGAGGCAGGAGGATTGCTGGAGACCAGGAGTTTGAAATTACAGTAAGGTATGATTGCACCACTGCACTCCAGCTGGGCAACAAAGCAAGACCTTGTCACGAAAGAGAGAGAGAAAGAAAGAAAGAAAACGAGGGAGGGAGGGAGGGGGAAAGAGAGAGAAAGAAAGGGAAAGGAGAGGAGAGAAGAGAGGAAAAGAGAAAAGAAATAAAAGAATGAGTAAGAACACAGATCAGCAGGGGTCTCTCTGCAGAGGAAACATTTACCAGGATGAGAAGGCACTAACTATGTAAAGGCACACTCTAGGCAGAGGAAGAACAAGGGCAAAAGTCCTGAGTTGGCGCAAGCTTGTCATATTCTGGGAATTACATGGAGGGCATGGGGCCGGAGTAGCATGAGAGAAAAGAAAAAGTGAATATCTTCCTTTTTCTCCCTCCCACACATCTACTGTCCACCTTGTCCTGTGCCCAAGAAGGCTGACTTCTAAGGACTGCATCAATGGCTCCCTTGCTCTCAGGTTTCTGCTTGAGTTTAGTCACCGGGACCACAGGCAGGAGATGAGAGGAAGGGACGAGAATGGAGTCAGGAGATTCGTTTACTTGACTCCCTCCCCTTTGGGTTGTCTCTTGTTGGCTGCTCCTCTGCTGAAGGCCATAGGTCCTGTCCTCCAACCCTTCTGTACAACTTCCGCACCAGGTTCTGGCCCTTGGTGGTGATGGGTCCAGCTATGACTAGAAACTGGGGCTGCGCCTTCCTATGATGCTTTGGCTAAACTCCACCATTACCTTTGATCAGACTCACATTTTTTGAAGAGAACTCGGATTGCTTTAAAATATGAACTGGAGGGATGAAAGTATGCGGCAAGAGAAAGGGAAACAGAGAGATTGACAGCAACATGATTAAAACCAGGACTGACTTGAAAAAATCTTGACTGTATAGACACCAAAAAACACAGGAATCAGAATTCCATGCATTCCTTCATTCAATTTTTTCAATTACTATTTAGATGCCAGGCATTACTATAGACACTCAAGATAGATAAATAAATTACATAGTGTGTTTTAAAGAGACAAGTGGCTAGGAATAATGAAAAAGCAGAGCAAGGTAGAGGGTTTGGGAGTACAGGAGTGGAAGAAAAGGGTACAATTTTAAATAATCCAGCTGGGTGTGGTGGCTCAAGCCTGCAATCTCTGCACTTTGAGAGGAAGAGGCAAGAGGATTGCCTGAGCTCAGGGGTTCAAGACCAGCCTGAGCAACATGGCAAGACCTAGTCTCTACAATAAATCAGAAAATTAGCCAGGTGTGGTGGCACATGTCTGTGGTTACAGCTACTTGGAAGGCCGAAGTGGAAGAATTGCCTGAGCCCAGCAGGTCAAGGCTGTGGTGGCCATGAGCGTGCCAATGCACTCCAGCCTGGGCGACAGAGTGAGACTCCGACTCGAAAAAAAAAAAAAAAAAATCACCGAGAAGGTGATATTTGAACTAAGGTTTGGAGGAGGTGAGGAAATGAATCATGTGGAGACTATCTAGGCAGAAAAGGACACAGTAAAAGCTCCGATGGGAGGGTGTGTCTAGTCATGTCAGAAGCAGCAGAGGACAGTGTGACTGGAGCTCAGGGATCTGGGGAGAGTGAAAAGAAATGAGGTCAGACAGACCACAGGAGCAGCAGTGGGTCAATCCACTCTCTGTTTGGGAGCGAGATGAGCACCCTCACAAAGGCTCGCCCTGCCCACTGTTCTGAGCCTTATGGGCGGGGAGAAGCAGCCATCATTCTTAGTTTCTCAGATCATATGAGTTCATATAATTATACCTATGCAGTGTCTGGCGAGAAATGCTGGTCTAATTCCCTGGTGTTTGTAAATTGCACCACTAATCTTGCAAGGGAATTGGCGTTAAGTCACTTTGGGTCACCCTGGCAGCAGGTCCATGGGGATGGCTGGAGGATGAGCTTTGGAGCACCAGAGCAATGCTATTGATTTTCTGCTCTGCTGAGGAAGATGTTTATTGTATTTTCAGAGTACCTTTGGGAGAAAGATGGGGAAAGAAAATAGCCTCTCTTTTCTCTCTACCAGTTAGCAGTAAATTTAAAAGAAAACTTTTCTAAAATGCCTTCTATTATAAACATTTTCAAACCTATACAATGAGAGAGGATAGTATATTAAATCCCTGTGTACTCGTTACCAAATACAATAGTTATCAACTAATGATGAATCTTCTTTTTTTCTTTCTTTTTTTTTTTGAGTTGGAGTCTCACTCTGTCACCCAGACTGGAGTGCAGTGGCCGCTCCCGGCCACCGCAGCCTCAACCTGCTGGGCTCCGGTGATCCTTCCGCCTCAGCCTTCCAAGTAGCTGGAACTACAGGCGCGCGCTACCACGCCCAGCTAATTTTTTTTAAAATTTATTGTAGAGATGAGGTCTCACCAAGTTGCCCAGGCAGGTCTCGAACCCGAGGGCTCAGGCAATCCATTCACCTCGGCCTCCCAAAGTGCTGGGATTACAGGCTGAACCACCGAGCCTGGCCTGTAGTAGATAATTAAAATAGCATCCATTACTTATCAAAGTCTATGTAGAGTCAGTATTGTACCACTTCACATTTGATATTTCACTATTGGCATTTCACAGTTTCTTATATTTCTTGCTTCCCACACGAAATAACCTTATAACAGTATTATGATAGTATGATTTCAATCATCTGCTTCACTTTCATCTTTTGTCAGCAAAAAGAGATAAAATGCAATACTAAGAATGTTCAATAGGTTAATAAGAAGGCAGGAAAGGAAAAAAAAAAGAAAGGAACAGGTGAAAAAATTAAAACCAAATAGCAATGGGCTAGACTTAAACCCGAGCATAACAGTAATTGCACTAATTATAAGTTGACTAAACACACCAATTAAAACAACAAAAAACGTCACACTGGATAAGAAGGCAAAACTCAACTAGATACCATCTATACACTCTAAATTTAAAGACAAAGATAGGCTAAAAGTAAAAGAATAGAAAAATATATACCCTGAAAACATTAAACATCAGAAAGCCGTAGTGGCTGTATTAATATCTCATACAATAGACTTCATACAAGAAACATTAGATAAAGAGGGACATTTCATAAGGATAAGAGGGTCAATTCATCAAGGAAGCATAACAACAATGCTAAATGCTAAATGTGTATGCACCTAATAACAAAACTCCAAAATAGATAAAGCAAAAACTGAAGGAACTGAAAGGAAATAGACAAATCTTCAATTACAAAATTCATCTCTAAGTAGTTGGTGGAATATTTTGACTTAAAATCAGTAAAAATACAGAAGACTGGAAAAATGCAATCAACCACCTTGATTTAACTGATAGTTATATAGCATTACTAACTGCAACATAGACGTTATGTTTAATGGTACCCATGGAACAGTTACCATTCACAAAGATTGACCATATGCTGGAACATACAGCGAGTCTCATTTAATTTAAAAGGGTTAAATAAAATCTTGTCATATATCCTCTAACCAAACAGAGATTACATTAGAAATTTCAACAAGTATAAAAATGTGGAAATATTTGGAAATTTGTGTAGCATACCTCTAAATATACAGGTAAAGGAAAAACAAGAGAAATTCAAACTGGCAGCAAAATAGCTATGTATTAATATCTGTAAGGTGAGTTAAAGCAGTCTGAAGTCTATTGATATTTATATAGCCACTATGTCTTTTTGAGAATTAGTGTTTGCATGGTATATAAAACCAAAGGAAAAAAAAATCAAGGCAATTAATGGTACAGCTGCTGAAACCAAAGAAAGCTAAACATTATAAAAAGCATTCAGAGAGAAAAAGATGCATCAATTTCAAAGGGGAAAAAAAGGACAGTATTTGTTCAACAGAAGCTGTGGAGGTTGTCTCAGTTTCCTATGGCTGCTGTAACAAAGCGTCACAAATGAGTGGTTTAAAATAATGTGTTCACAGTTCGTGAAGGTTGAGTCTGAAGTCAAGGTGTCAGCAGGGCCACAATTTCGCCCCGACACCTGCAAGTGATTCCATCCTTGTCTCTTGCCAGCATCTGGTGGCCTAGCTTTTCCTTTCTTGTGGTCACACCACTCTTATCTCTGCCTTTGTGATCACAAGGCATTCTGCCTTTGTGCCTCTGGCTTTATGTGGCCATCTTCTGATAAGGACACCAGGCATGCTGGATGAGGGATCCACCCTACTCCACTATGGTCTTATCTTAACTAATTACACCTGCAAGGATACTGTTTTCAAGTAAGGTCACATTCTGAGGTACTGGGAGTCAGGACTTCAACATACCCTTTTGGAAGGACACAAGTTAAGCCACAACAAATGCCAAAAGATGATGAAATAATATGTTGAAAGCATTGGAAGAAAAAATAAGCTCAACCTAAAACTTAATCCCAGTAATAACAGTCTCTAAAAATGGAGGTGATTTTAAAAATAAATAAGTTGGGTCTCATTAAAATCAGAAACTTTTGTGCTTCATTAAAATTAAAATCCTTTGTGCTTCAAAAGACGACATCAAGAAAGTGAAAAGACGACACAGAATAAGAGAAAACATTGGCAAATCACAGATCTGATAAGAGACTTGGACCTAGAATATATAAAGAAATCTTACAATTCAATAATAAAAAGGTAACTCAATTTAAAAATGGGCAAAGGACTTGAACTGACATTTTTCCATAAACAGATATGCAAATGCCCAATAATTACATGAAAAGATGCTGAATTCTAATAGCCATCAGGGAGATGAAAATCAAAACCACAGTGAGACACTTCTTTACTTTCTCTAGGATGGCTACAATTAAAAAGACTGATAATAACAAGTGTTGGCAAGGATGCAGAGAATTTCAAACCATCAGACACTACTGGTGAGAATGTAAATTGACACAGCTGCTTTGGATAACAATCTGGCAGTTTCTCAAATGGTTAAACATAGAGTTACTTATATGACCCAGCAATTCATATGATGTATACATTTGTAGAAATTAAAACATACATCCACACAAAAATTTGTACATGAATGTTTATGGCAACATTATTCATAATAGCCAAGAAGTGAAAACTATTCGAATGCCCATCAAATGATGAATGAGTAAATTAAATGTGGCATAGCCACGCAACAGAATACTATTCAACTATAAAAAGCAAAGCAGTGAGCCTGAAGTGAGAGGATTGCCTGAGCCCATGGGTTTGAGATCAGCCTGGGCAGCTTGGCAAGCTCTCATCTCTACAATAAATTAAAAAATTAGCTGGGCATGGTGGTGCGTGCCTGTAGTTAAAGT
>CAUYQG010015557.1:0-19023 GCA_963574415.1 Tarsius wallacei
CTATGTAAAGAAAAATTTATTTCAAGGTTGTTGATTTTGAACAAGCAAAGGGTGGATGATCTTAAAAGTCCTTGGAAAAAATTATGGAGGGAAATCAGTTATACGACTTTTAGCTTTAGATAGAAACTGTAGAATCTTAGACATTTTATTTATTTTTATTTTTTATTTTTTTCCAAGTTGGAGTTTCACTGTGTCGCCCAGACTGGAGTGCAGTGGCACGCTCCCGGCCACCGCAGCCTCGACCTGCTGGGCTCCGGTGATCCTTCCTCCTCAGCCTTCCAAGTAGCTGGAACTACAGGCACGCACTACAATGCCCAGCTTATTTTTTTTTTTTGATTTATTGTAGAGATGAGGTCTCGCCAAGTTGCTCAGGTGGGTCTCGAACCCGCGGGCTCAGGCAATCCACTCACCTCAGCCTCCCAAAATGCTGGGATTACAGCTGAGCCACCGAGCCCAATCTTAGACATTTTAAATGCTTAATTGTTTACAGCATAAGGTTGGAATATAGGAATTGAAGAATCTGAAAAAAGTTAAGTTAGATATAATTATGGATCCATACTGTAGGTATGATAGTTAATGTGTACTTCAGGAATTTTAAGAGCAGACCTGGTGTAGTGACTCTAATCCTAGCACTGGGAGGCCAAGGAGGGAGATTTGCTTGAGCTCAGGAGCTTGAGACCAGCTTGATCAATATAGTGAGACCCTGTTTCTACAAAAAAAAAAAAAATTAACTAGACATGGTGGTGTGCTTGTAGCCTCAGCTACTTGGGAGACTGAGACAGGAGGATAACTTGAGGCCACAGGGTCGAGGCAGCAGTGAACCATGAGCTGGGATCATGCCACTGCACTCCAGCCTGGATGACAGAGTGAGACCCTGTCTTTAAAAAAAAAAGTAAGAACAGAAAAAGTTGATTGGTGAAAATTAGATCCTAGGCGTTTTAAATTTTACTATGTTGCTTATGTCAATTCAACAAATACTGAGCATTTGCTCTGCATCCAGTTATATTAGGCAACCATGTAGGAGCAAATAAAGATATGGCCTTCACAGCTAAGATTACGTTTGAGGCAATAATTTTCTTAGGTGTGTCTGAAGTCAGGAAGAGTTTAATTGTATTATTCAGGCAGACTAAAATTTTTTTTCCCAACTGGGTCTTAACATTGGAGATGGGTGTTGAGTATACTGGGCATTATAAGATGCAAAGATTAAGTCTTTAGGAATTTGAAATACAGAAGGGAATATTTGCATACAAATTTACAACATAAAGCAGTATTTGTAAATACCAACCTGGGTGGTTTGAACTAAAGTGTGGAGTAAATTGTACAAAAGGAAAAAGTGTTCATTTTTATGTAGCTTAAATAATGGAAAGTAATGGAGATACAGTCATACCTATATGGGAAAAAAAAGGATAGAGTACCTCTGAAGCTATTCAGTGGGTTTTTTTTTTTTTTTTGAGTTGGAGTCTCACTCTGTCACCCAGGCTGGAGTGCAGTGGCACGCTCACGGCACCCCAGTGTTGACCTGCTGGGCTCCTGCGATCCTTCCACCTCAGCCTTCCAAGTAGGTGGAACTACAGGCGTGTACTACCATGCCTGGCTAATTTTTGATTTATTGGAGAGAGATGGTCTTACCATGTTGCCTGGGCTGGTCTCGAACCTGCGGGCTTAGGCAATCCACTTGCCTCCCAAATTGCTGGGATTACAGGTTGAGACACCAAGCCCGGCCTCAGTGGGTTCTTATTAAGCTTCAGACTTTATGCTAGGCTTTTTTTTTTTTTTTAGCCAGAGTCTCAGTCTGTCACCCAGGCTGGAGTACAGTGGCAAGTCCACAGCCACCGTAGCCTCAGCCTGCTGGGCTCAGGCGATCCTTCTACCTCAGCCTTTCAAGTGGCTGGGACTATAGGCGTGCACCACCATGCCCGGCTAATTTTTTGATTTACTGTAGAGATGAGGTCTCTTTGCCCGGGCTAGTCACGAACCCGTGGTCTCAGGCAGTCCTTTCACCTCGGCCTCCCAAAGTATTGGGATTATAGGTATGAACCATCTCGCCCACCCGCTAGTTACTTTTTATGTACATTTTCTTAGCTTCACAACAATATCTCTTTCTTTCTGTCTCTCTCTCTCTGTCTCTCTCCCCTTCTCCCCCTCTTCCTCCTCCCCCTCCCCCTCTCTTCTCCTCTCCCCCTCCCTCCCTCCCTCTTAATAATGCAGACGCTAAGACTCAGATATGTTAAGGTACTTGCCTGGGCCACGTAGCTAGCAGGTAACAGCCTCAGCTGAATCTAGCTCTGTGTAGTGCCAAGGCCTGTGTGTTTCCACTACTTCATGCTACATCCCAGTAAACTGGTAGCTTGAGTTCAGTGTACAGAGGGTAAGACTTCTCAGGTAAAGATTATGGGTTGGGGGTAGGTGAATGGAAAAGGCCTTTCAAATAAAGAGATGATGAGAGCAGACGTGTTGAGGTGGGAAAGTTCCTTTTGTGCGTTGAGAAAAGTTAGTGTACCAGATTACCTAGAATATATGGTTCATTTTTGGAATAAGAGATAAATTTTGAAATTTAAGTTGGGGTCGGATTGTGGAGCTTGTTTAAGTGCTGTATTTAGAAGCTGGATATTTGGACATTTGGGAGTTAATTGAAGTTATCTCCCAAATGTGATTTGTTGTGGAAAGCTGACTTTCAGTGTAAGGGCAATGGTCACAGAATGAGAATTTAATAGGTGGGTGGGGGAGGTGAGGATTGTTTGTAGGAGATGGATGTTGAAGATTATACTTTTTAAATGTGGATGATGTTGATGGTGGTACTGCTACTAGTAATATGGGCAGGGAGGTGATAATGAGATCAGTTTTGGATATGTGGAGTTTTTTACGTACCTGACAAATACTGGAAATGCCCAAAGGCTTTTGGAAATGTGGGTTTGCAGTTCAGGAGAGGTCAGGGCTGGGCATATTAAACATGAGTTTAGTGAATAGTGTAAATAGATGGACTAGTTGAATCTGTGTAAGATGAAAGTGCCAAGGGAGAGTGTAGAGGGGAAAGAAATAAACATCTTTATCTTGATGGCATCTGTTTAAAACAGAAGGAAAAGACAATGGCTTAAAATTTGACAGTTTGTGTACTGCTCCCTCACATTGCAGGTTTAGATGGGGTAGAAAAAAATCTGATCTTTAAAAATCCAATTGGGAAGTAAAGTTTTCTTGCTCTTTCCAGCAATACTACTATGCTGTCATTACCCGATTTCAGGGAGGACGAACTATTTCAGACTCATTTGGTCTAGAGTGTCAGACTTTGGTTACTTAAAAGCTATGTTTGGTTGTTGACATTTGTTTGACAAGTGATATGTGAGGATTTGGAAGCAAATCTCTGCAGAATTTCATTTATTTGTGTGTGACTTTGATTTTGGTTTCAATATCAAGAATCTCTGAACATTCAAATATAATATTTGTGTCTTTTATTAAGCCTGGTTTAACTGCCTTTTACAGAAATGACATTTAATTTCATATTTTTCTTTCAACTCTACTTTTGATTAAAGTGGGTAGTTTTGTCTGTAATGTTTTGATTATTCTAGAGGGCTAGAGTAAGCTACTTTTATTCATTATATAATGATGCATATATGAAAATTATGTATTTTATTTATTTATTTATTATTATAAAGATGTGGGGTACAAGTCAGGGTTACGTATACAAACATTGATTATGCAGATACCCTTGTTGATGAGGTGTGCCCCTCCGTCCCCTAGCAGTTTCCCTCAACTGCCAATCCCACTGCTCCATGTATTTTATTTTAAAAACTATTTTAAGATCTGTAAATTTATAGAATTTATGTGGTTTTCTGTTTAAATGGGGGAACTTGTGTATTAATGTGTAAAAGATTGTAAAAGTTTGCAGAATGAGGCTTAGAGTTGTAACTTTTTGAGGGCAAGTTTATTATTTTTAGACTGAGTTACCTTGAAAGTATTTATTTCCTTCTTGAGAATTAATCCATTCCTTTTGTTTTTTAGGAATATGTTTTTCACTTTGTCCTGGGCACTTGAGTGTCCTGAGTCCTGCATCAGTGTTGGAGGCAGGGGGTTTTGTGTGTGCTTTGTCTTGACTGTTTGGCTTAGTTTCAGTGAGCCTGGTATTAATGAGGCAAAGGTCAGGAGTTTCATTTAACTTCAGTTTGAATGATGGCCAGAGAGTACACCTCTCACTCCCTCCAGCTGTCTTGGAAATTCCTTGGTTGTCATTGCTCACAAAGGTGACGGGATGAGGGTGGATCTTTATACCATTGGGAGAATATTAGAGGAAACTTAGCATAATGGTTAGGACCTCTGACTCTGGAATTAGGTGGACCTGTGTCAAAAATCCTTGGTTTGCGACCTTGGGAGAGTCTCTAAACCTCTTCAGGCCTCCATTCTTCATTAGTGAATAGGTTAATATTTGTGCATGACCTGCTGTTGCTTTCTTTTTCTGAGTAGGAGCCAGCCACTTAGACCCGTGGTTCCCAAATGCTGGACAGTGGAGTGGTGTCATTCCATGACAGAGCTTTCACTTGTCTGAAGTGAAATGAGAATGTAGTTAGTTTTTCATAAAGCTTAATCTATTGAATTTAAAAAGTAATCTTTTTTCCTGAAATTATATTTTACCGTTTTTGGTGGGGATATATTAGTTCTTTTATGAAATAGTGGTAATGGGTAATTGGTAGTTTTTGTTTTTGTTTCTTAAATGTCCTTGGCAGAATAAAAATTGGCATGCTTATGCTGATTACACCCCCCTCCTTTTTTTTTTTTTTTTTAAGATTATGGTTCTGTGAAATCCAAAAAAACTTGGTTTAGACAGAATCTGAGGGATTGAGGGAAAGCATTCATCCAACATATTTATGCATATTAAAGTTAGTTTTGGGATACATTGTGCCCTTCTTTTACCCTGCAGAGGCTGTATTGTGATTCTTACCACTGTTGAATTTAATTTTGTCAAGATTCACATTTAATACTTATAGCACATTTCAAGGAGCAGTTCAGACTGTTTTCAGTTGAGTTCACACAAGTGGCTCCAAATTATTTATTTAAGACTATGTTTCTCAACCAGAGCCCCAGGAGAAAACTGGTGAACTGTGGGGGCTGCCTGGGGGTGCTGCTTTAAGTCATTACTCTGTTGATTAGCCAACAAGATAAATAACTCGCCTTTGACATAGTGAAGTAGCAGAAATTGGCTTTCCTTTTCACCTCTTTTGCAGGAAAGATAAAGCAAGAAAAGCCTTTTTATTTAATATAGCAAGTAAACCTTGCACAAATATCAGTATTCAAAATGCTTTCTAGAGAAAGAATAGTGCAGCACTGTGCATAATAGGTTATGTAAGTGGAGCCACAGAAGTCCTCCTGGGGACACAAACCAATTATTAACATAAGTGCTTATTGAAATTGCATCAGTTGTCTAGATGAGAAACTTACTGACTCCCTGGTTCTCTTAGAGTTGGGATGGGGGTTGGTATTTAGGGTGCAGACCTAGCCTGGGCGACTGTTAAATTAAGGCTTAACATTTGTTTCCTGTGAGTGGTTTTGGTTGGGTAATTTTAAAAGTTGGGAGTGCTATAGAAATACTTAAATATGTATTAGAATGCCTAAAGCAAAATGTTCAGGTTATGCTGAAATAGCTTGGGCCTTCTGTCATTTAATTGTAAAGAAAACCGTAGGTTTGCAGCTTTAGATATTAAAGGGATATGAGTTTATAGAGTTTTGTTGTATATCATTGTTTCTGGTAAATAAAAAATCATGTTTAATTCGTTTATTTTAACAACACTTAAAATGTTCTATCAGAGTACTCTCCATGGCAAAAATGTATATGAGTACCCTTGCAAGTCTAGGCGTGCAGCCCAAAATCTGCCTCTGTCCATTGAAAAGTCTTTGGTGTCTGTAGGGTTTTATTTTTTAAAATTTGCACAAATTTTGCTTTTTGCTATTTTATATGCATGTAAACAGTGTTTTAATTTTTTTTTTTTTTTTTTGAGTGGGAGTCTCACTCTATCGCCTAGGCTGGAATGCAGTGGCACACTTATGGTCACTGCAATCTTGACCTGCTGGGCTCAGGCGATCCTTCCTCCTCGGCCTTCCAAGTAGCTGGTACTACTGGCACATGCCACCATGCCCAGCTAATTTTTTGATTTATTGTAGAGACGAGGTTGCACCAAGTTGCCCAGGCTGTTCTCGAATCCCTAAGCTGCTCAGGCAGTCCTCTTGCCTCCCCCTCCCAAAGTGCTGGGATTACAGGCTTGAGCCACCGCGCCTGGCCATGTTTTAATTTTAAAGTACTTTCAACTAAAATTGATGCCCCCAAGAAGGGGTGCAGTGTTCATCCTGTGGATTTTCGTTTCCCTATGTCATCGCTTATGTTGAAGTTTAGTAGTACTGTGCTTAACTCTTTACTTAATGTTGCTTCACTTCTTTCTCTTTTTTTTGAATCCTATATCTGGTGGTTTTTGTTGAGACATAAGGAGATGATGAATAACTTCTGATACTTACTGTCTATATGTTTTTATTTTTTATTTTTTATTATTTTTATTTTTTTATTTTTTATTTTTTATTTTTTGAGTTGGCGTCTCACTCTGTCGCCCAGACTGGAGTGCAGTGGCCGCTCCTGGCCACTGCAGCCTCGACCTGCTGGGCTCCAGTGATCCTTCCGCCTCAGCCTTCCGAGTAGCCGGAATGACAGGCACGCGCTACCTGTCTGGCTGATTTTTTTTTTTTTATTTACTGTAGAGATGAGGTCTCGCCAAGTTCCCCGGGCGGGTCTTGAACCCATGGGCTCAGGCAATCCACTCACCTCGGCCTCCCAAAGCACAGGATTACAGGCTGAGCCTCCGAGCCCGGCTTATATGTTTTTAATAAATAGCAAGCTAGGCTGGGAGAAGTGGCTCACGCCTATAATCCCCGCACTGTGGGAGGCCGAGGTGAGAGGATTGTCTGAGCCCACAGGTGTGAGAGCAGCCTGGGCAACTGGCGAGACCTCATCTCCACAATAAATCAAAAAATTAGCGGGGCATGGTGGCCCAGGCCTGTAGTTCCAGCTACTTGGAAGGCTGAGGCGGAAGGATTGCCTGAGCCCAGCAGGTTGAGGCTGTGGTGTCTGTAAGCATGAGTGTGACACTACAAACCAGCCTGGACGACAGAGTAAGACTCCAACTCAGAATAGAATAGGATAAAATAAACAGCAAGCTGTTTTAAATACTATGAAGGAGCTGTAGTTTCACAGAAATAAAATAACCTTTAAGAGGGATTTAATCGGTTTTTTAGATGTTTATTTAAGATTTTTAAATTATCAATATATTTCCAGTGTTATAAAATGTAGCAGTACTAATAGAGCTTTCTGCAGTGATGTAAATGTCCCGTGTCTGTGCTGTTCAATATGGTAGCATGTATATAGCTCCTGAGCACTTAAGATGTATCTGGTGTTACAGAAGAATGGAATTTTAGATTTTATCTCATTTTAATTAATTTAAATGTGAATAGGGTTAGAAAGACAAGGAGAAGAGAAATTAGAAATCTTCATGCCACTTCTCACCCCAGATTTAGGCAGATCAGGCACTCAAAAGTATATGTTGAATGAATTAATGCATCGGCCAGGTGTGGTGGCTTACACTTATAATCCTAGCACTTTGGGAGGCTGAGGCGAGAGAATTGCTTGAACCCAGAGTTCGAGACCAGCCTAGGCAACATAGCAAGACCTTGTCTCTACACAAAATAAAAAAATAAACTGGGTGTGGTGGCATGCCTGTAGTCCCAGTTACTTGGAAGACTGAGATAGAACGATTGTCTGAGCCCAGGAAGTTGAGACTGCGAGCCACTGCACTCCAGCCTGGGCAACAGAGTGAGACCCCGACTCAAAAAAAAAAGAAAAGAGAATGTTTCCAAGTAGCTGGAGCTACAGGCATGCGTTACCACGCCCAGCTAATTTTTTAAAAATTTATTGTAGAGACGAGGTCTTGCCAAGTTGCCCGAGCTGGTCTTGAACCCATGGGTTCAGGCAATCTACTCACCTCAGCCTCCCAAAGTGCTGGGATTACAAGCTGAGCCACCATGCCCAGCCTGTTGTTTTATTCTTAAAGGTCAACGTTTGTGAAATATTCCTAGATTTTTGGGGAGTGATCCACAGTCTTTTGTTTTTTTCTTCGTATTGATTTTTAAGATTGGCTTTTATTACTCTTAACCAAAGCATACACTATATATATAAAGAATTATAAAGTGAACTACCATGTACCACCAACCAGTTTAAAAAATAGAACATTGTCAGGCTGAACGTGGTAGCCCACACCTGTAATCCTAGCACTTTGGGAGAACATAGCGAGAACTTGTGTCTACAAAAAAAATCAAAATATTAATTAGCTAGGTGTGGTGGTGTGCACCTGCAGTCCCAGCAACCTGGGAGGCTGAGGCAGAAGGCTCGCCTGTACTCAAAAAGGTTGAGGTTTCAATGAGCTGTGATTGTGCTCCTGCACTTGCCTGAATGACACACTGAGCCCCTGACTTAAAGTAGAAAAAGAACGTTGCCAACACCTTTGATGCTCCTAAATACTTCTCACCTCTTATGCTAATACGCTCCCTCAGTAATCACTGTGAATTTTGTATTACTCATTTCCTTGCTTTTCTTTTTAATTTTATATGATTTTTTAAAAAATGTTTTCTTTATCCTCCCCTCTTCAAGTTTGGAAGTTAAACTTTATGTAGTTTTCTTTCATTTTAGTTCTTCCTTATGCCCACAAATTCTATATAGTTGTAAATACTTGTTTTGATTTATCTATATACTATATTTACAAATGTCTTTGCTCATCATTCTCATTTGCATCTAAGGTCTCTGATCTGGGATCATTTTCTCTCTGTAAAATATATCTTTTAGAGTTTGTCCTAGTAAGGGTGTGTTGGAAAACTTTTTGTTTGTTGGAAAATGTCTTATCTTTGTCTCATTCCTGAAGGTGATTTTCCTGAGTGTATATTCTGGATTGGTAGTTCTTTTTTTGTTCATTTTAGACCTTATTCCATTCTCTTCTGGCTTTTATTATTGTTGAAACATCCACAGTGTAACTATCAGTTCTTTTAGATAATCTGTTGTTTTATTATGGCTAGTTTTAGAATCTTTTTTTTCTCCTTGGTGTTCTACATGCCTGTCTTATTTTTTAATTTATTGTAGGGATTAGGTCTCACCAAGTTGCCCAGACTGATCTCACATCCTCTTGCCTTGGCCTCCCAAAGTGCTGGGATTACAGGCTTGAGCCACCGTGCCTCTTAAACCTGTCTTTCATATTTTCCATTTCTTTATATTTCTATATTGTGTTCTGGTTAGTATTTTTTTTTTAAGTTAGCTAGTTTTCTTTCTCTTCAGCTGTGTTTAACCAATGTAATGAATTAAATTTAAAAAATTTTTTACCATAATACACATTTTTTTCATCATTTCATTATGGTAAAAATACATAACAATTTATCATATAGCCATTTTCAAGTGTACAGTTCAGTGGCATTAAATACATTCACTGGGCTTGGTGGCTCAGCATGTAATTCCAGCCCTTTGAGAGACTGAGGCTAGTGGATTGCCCTGACCCCACGGTTTTGAGACCAGCCTGGGCAACTTGGTGAGACCTCGTCTCTGCAATAAAAAAAAAAAATTAGCCTGGCGTGGTAGTGTGTGCCTGTAGTTTCGGCTACTTGGAAGGCTGAGGTAGAAGGATCGCAGGAGCCCAGCAGGTCGACGCTGGAGTGGCTGTGAGTGTGCCACTGCACTACAGCCTGGGCGACAGGGTGAGACTCCAACTCAAAAAAAAAAGAATACATTCACATCATTGTGCAACCATTACCAGTATATACTCACCTCCAGAACTTTTTCATCACCACAAACTGAAATCTGTATCCTTTAGACAACAATTCTCCATTTCCCCTCTCCCCAGCTCCTGGCAACCACTGTCTTTCTGTGAATTTGACTGAACTTAGAGCATGATCTGTGACTTATTTACTGTTGTGTTGTCTGCACCTTGGTCTGTAGAATGAATAAATAGCATGTACGCGTGAGCTGCCATCTGATTTCAGTGACATAAGATATTCATTCTAGTGTAATTGTGTTTTTTATATATTATTTTTATGTGATTATAGATACATAGTATATAATATATAAGTGTATTTAATAAATATAATTTTTTTTTTCCTTGAATGAGAGTCTCTGTCACCCAGACTAGAGGGCAGTGGCACGCTCTGGCCACCGCGGCCTTGACCTGCTGGGCTCCGGCGATCCTTCCGCCTCAGCATTCCAAGTAGCTGGAACTGCAGGAGTGCGCTACCACACCCGGCTAGTTTTTATTTATTATAGAGACGTGGTCTCACCAAGTTGCCCAGGCAGGTCTCGAACCCACGGGCTCAGGCAGTCCACTCGCCTCGGCCTCCCAAAGTGCTGGGATTATAGGCTGAGCCACCAAGCCCGGCCTAGATATAATTATATATAAATATATATATATATATAATTGTTGAGAGCCTAAGGCTTATGTGGAAGGGGTTTTTGATACTTAGCATAACTCTAGCTAAGATTTGTCAGATCAGAAAGATAGATTTGCACATAGCAAAGAAAATTCAAAAGCATTAGGTGATAAAGATTGGAAGGGCAGTTTTTCTGATACCAGTTCAATTTATTTTCTAATTAGTAAACAAGCCTTTAAGATTTGAGTAATCAGAGAAGACGACTTAAGATTTTCCTAAGTTCAACTTTGCATTGAAACTAGGGTGTAGTGTTGGTTAATATAAATTCTTTGACTTGGTGAATTGGTAGAAGCTGGGCCCTATCCAAATTCACCCCTTTTTTCCTCTTGCTTTCTATCCATCCCCCCACCCCATTCTTAGTTAAAGCTGGAGGGACTTGGGCATTGAACCTTGGTTAGAATGTCAGTTCATGCACTGATTGATTGATTCAGTAAATAGTTATTGGGCGCCTATTGTGTATTAAGAACTGTGCTAAGCATTGAGTTAAAATGGTGAATTAGCACAGATGTGATTGCTGTCATGGAGCACATTCCAGAGGTGATAAGCTATTATATCCTTTGTAGTAGTCATTATATATATTTAAAGTGAATATATGTAAGAAAATCGTATTTATAGTTGTTGGAAACTACTTTCTGGCAAGAAAGAAAGTTCTGAGGACTTGCTTAATGGATTATGTAAGTATAGGCTTTGAGGTTCAAAACTATTCTGTTAAGCATGTTCTGAAAATTGACTGATACTTTCATTTAAATTGGAGCCTTTTATTAAAGCCTGACTTAAGTAAATTACGTTCAATCTAAAGACTGCCATTTGCCTCCTGTGGGGTTTTGTGAGTAGTTAATAGGTTAGTGCCTTGAAAACTACACGTTACAGGGCTTATTTTACATTTTGATATCTCCCACTCCCTGAAAAAAAGTTTAATGTTGTACATGTTAGCATATGTACTTTTTTAAACGTTTTATTTTGAAGTAGAGACTCCAGGAAGTTGTAAAATAACAGAATCCCATGCACCCTTCACTTAGTTTTCTATACATCTGTAAACAGCTGTATGCTGTTATTTATGAAAATGAGGAAGTTGACATTGATACAATACTGTTAACTAGACTACAGACCATATGCAGATTTCACAATTTTTTAAACCTGCGCTTCTTTGTGTATTCATGTGTATGTAGTTCTGTGCAGTTTCATCCCATGTGTAGTTTTTTGTAAGCACTACCACAATCAAGATACAGAGCTGTTTCATCACCACGAAAGAATTTCTTAGTGCAACCTCTTTGTATTCACAGTGCCCCCCCCAACCACTAGTTTTGTCATTTTGAGAATTTTTTTTTTTTTGAGTTGGAGTCTCACTCTGTCGCCCAGGCTGGAGTGCAGTGGCACACTTATGGCCACCGCAGTTTCCATGTGCTGGGCTCAGGTGATCCTTCCTCCTCAGCCTTCCAAGTAGCTGGAACTACAGGTGTGCGCTACCATGCCCAGCTAATTTTTTGATTTATTGTAGAGACGAGGTCTCACCATGTTGTCCAGGCAGGTCTCGAACCCGCGGGCTCAGGCAATCCTCTAGTCTTGGCCTCCCAAAGTGCTGGGATTATAGACTTGAGCCACCGCCGTCATTTTGAGAATATTACATGAATAAAATCATGCAGTATGTAATCTTTTGAGATGCATGTTTTAAGCATATGATTTGTTTAATTCAAGAAGCAAAATAACATCTCAGAAAGGTTAGAAAATAGAAAAATTATCTTAATTTTATCACTCTAATATCATTTTGGAGGTTTTTTTTTGCAGCCTTTTTCATGTGCATTTTATTTAATAGAATATGCTCAATTTTGTTTGCTGCTTTTAAAAAACAACATTATATTAAGTATTTTCTGTGTCACCACTTATACTTAGTTTTTGCTATAAGAGATGCTGTAAAAAATGAAATTTAAAAAAGAGAAATGTTGCAGAAAACTTTGGGGCATATAGATTTCTTCATATTTTTAGTTATTTCCTTAGGGAAGATTCCCAGGTATATGATTTTTGAGTCAAAGAATCTGATGGTTTTTTAGTCTTGAAGCATTTGGTTAAATTGCTTCTCAAAAGAATGGTATTGCTAGAACTGTTTCACTGTATCATTGTTAGATTAGATATTAGCATTACTTTTTCCCCTTAACTTAATAGATGAAAAAGGTATTTCATTGTTCTAATTTTAGCTTGCATTTCTTTATGTAACAGTTTTTCCATGAAGAGTAAGATTGATTTTAATGTCATAGTGACATGAACTTTTAAAAAATGTGCTATTGCTTCTAAGTAATTTAGAAAAGCTTTTTGATATTTGTGCCAGTGTTTAACAGTTCTGAGCCAGAGGTGAGTCACCAGATTTTTCTTTAGCTTACAGGTTTGCTACCTATAAAATGATTGTGTTTCTACATTTCTTCTTTTTGGTCTCTGCCATTATCTCCCCTGGTTACAGCCTTCTTCTCAGTCTGGAATCTTGACCTGTCCTCCTGTCTTCCCTGTTCAGAGAGCTACCTTCAGTGGTACCATGCCAGCACCTCATTTGTTTTTTCCTATGTTCTTGTCAGCCTCAAGTGCCTAGTCATGCTGACATTATTGTAATCTTATCCTTCTAATTGAGTATAACTCTGGAAGACTATAGTCTCCTGGAGCTCTCAGGAGTATTGGCCTTCTTCACTTTTTTGATGGCCACCACAGAATTCATCTGGTAAATAATGTATGAAGTCTGCATGTATAATATACATCAATCCAAAAACAACAAGAGAATAAGAAAATAGTACAACTTTTACTTTTCCGTGCTTTGGGAGGTAGCAGTATATATACTCAGAGCAGCAGACTATTACGGTAACACAACAAAACTCTCTGAGCATGGTGGCATGCGCTTGTCTGTAGTTCCAGCTACTAAGGAGGCTGTGGTAGGAGTATTATATGAGCCCAGGAGTTTGAGATTAGGCTGAGTAACATAGTGAGACCCCATTAAAAAAAAAAAATTAAAAAGACAGCAAAACTCTTTAAGTAAAACAGAAGGGTTTTTTTTTTCTTTTTTTGAGTCGAACTCTCACTCTGTCACCCAGACTGGAGTGCAGTGGCACACTCATGGCCATTGCAGCCTCGACCTACAGGGCTCGGACAATCCTTATGCCTCAGCCTTTCAAGTAGCTGGAACCATAGGCATGTGCTACCATGCCCAGTTAAATTTTTTGATTTATCGTAGAAACACAGTCTCACCAAGTTGCCCAGGCTGGTCTCGAACCCCTGGACTCAGGCAGTTCTCTTGCCTTTGCCTCCCAAAGTGCTAGGATTACAGGTGTGAGCCACTGTGCCTGGCAAAACAGAGGGTTTTTTTTGGTTGTTGTTGTTTTTCAGTCGGAGTCTCACTCTGTTGCTCAGGCTGGAGTGCAGTGGCAAACTCATGTCCACTGCAGCCTCGACCTGCTGGACTCAGGCAATTCTTCCACCTCCGCCTGCCAAGTAGCTGGAACTACAGGTGTGTGCTACTATGCCCGGCTTAATTTTTGATTTATTGTAGAGACGAGGTCTCACCAAGTTGCCTAGGCTGATCTCGAACCCCTGAACTCAGGCAATCCTCTTGCCTCAGCCTCCCAAAGTGCAGGGATCACAGGTTTAAGCCACCACACCCGGCCTAAAACAGATGTTTTTAATTGACTATTTACTAAGTGCCACCGTGTTTAAGTACATTATTTTATTTAGTCTTGACAATAATTCTATACATTTTGAGATAGCTACATATAAAGATCCTATATGTAATATATTGAGTAGAAAATTTAAAATGTTTGTTAGCAAGGAATCATAAAAAAAGGAAACATTTTTAATTTGAACTTGAATATACATTCCTTCCCCATAGTGTCAAGGTTTTTGTTTATGGATGGGTCCTTTGATTAGAGTTTTGATTAGAGTTCTGGATTGTCTTTTTAGCATAATCCTCAGCCATGCAGCATTATCTGTTAAGTATCTGAATATGTAGATTCCCTTTCTTATGGAGGAAAGAGAATGTACAGGCACTTTACATGTAAGCAAGGCAAACCTTGTTTTCTTGTGCTGTTTTATTGCACTTTGTAGATACTGCGTTCTTTTACAAATTGAGTTTGTGGCAACCCTGCATCAAGAAGTCTGTTGGTGCCATTTTTCCAACTAGCATGTTTTTACTTTGTGTCTCTGTGTTACATTTTGGTAATTCTCATAATAATTAAGACTTTTAAATTATTATATCTCTTATGGTGATCTTTGCTGTTACCATGTCCATGTAAGACAGCAAACTTAATAAATAAACGTCGTATGTGTTCTGACTGGTTATTCGCCTATCCCTAACCCTTTCCTTGGGCCTCTCTATCTCCTGAGACACAGCAATATTGAAATTAGGCCAACTAATAACTAATAACCCTAAGATGGCCTCTAAGTATTCAAGTGAGAGGAAGAGTCACGTCTCTCATTTTAAATCAAAAGCTAGGCATGATTAAGATTAGTGAAGAAGATATGTTGAAAGCCAAAATAGGCTGAAAGCTAGACCTCTTGAGCTGGTTAGCCAAGTTGTGAATGCAAATGAAAAATTCTTGAAGGAAATTAAAAGTGCTCTTCCACTCAGTACCCAAAAGATAAGATATAGTTAGTGATTCTTCTGATGAATCTGGGCAAAGTAAATTCAGAATTCTGGAAAGGATTCATCATTCCAGGTGCCATTAAGAACATTTGTGATTCATGGGAGAAGGTGAAACTATCAACACTGACAGGAGTTTGGAAGAAGTTGATTCCAGCCCTCATGGATGACTTGGAGAGATTTAAGACTTCAGTGGAGGAAGTCACCGTAGATGTGGTGGAAGTAGCAAGAGAACTAGAACTAGAAGTGGAGCTTGAATCTATGATTGAATTGCTGCAATCTCATGATTAAACTTGAGTGGGTAAGGAGTTGATGCTTGTGGATGAACAAAGGAACTAGTTCCTTGAGTTGGAATCTACTTCTGGTGAAGATGCTGTGAACATTGTTGAAATGCAACAAAGGATTTAGAATATTACTTAAGTTTTGTTGATAACTCCAATTTTGAAAGTTCTGTTGTGGACAAATGCAATTAAACAGCATCATATGCTATAGAGAAATCTTTTATGAAGAGAAAAATCAATCCATGCAGCAGACTTGACTGTGGCCGTATTTTAAAAAATGATCGCAGCCACCAACCTTCAGCACCCAACACTGTGATCAGTCACAGGCATCAACGCTGAGGCAGGACCCTCCACCAGCAAAAAGATTACCACTTGTTGAAGGCTCAGGTAATCATTAACATTTTAAAAATTAATAAAGTATTTTTAAATTAGGGTATGTACATTGTTACTAGACATAATGCTATTGCACACTCAATAGACTACAATATAATGTAAACCTAACTTTCATATGCACTGGGAAGCCAGAAAATTTGTGTGACTTGCTGTATTGCAGTATTTGCTTTATTACTGTGGTCTGGAACAAAACCTGTAGTATCTTTGAAGTATGCCTGTGTATAAAATCCTTCTACAGTTTTATGCTTCTTCCCCTATTCTTTTAAAGCTGTTTTGACATACACCTAATTCCATAATAACTTAAAAAAAATAATTAGCCTTTGAATCTTTTTGAACTTTTCAACATAATTTTCATAGAAATAACCCCTTTCCACTCATAATTCATCAGTTTACATGATCTTAAATTACATAATTAAAATAACAAGTACAGTTGGCATACACTCGTTTGGGAACAGACAGCTGGCTCTTATTAACATTTGGTGAGAGCAGAAGGGTGGGAACATAGTAAGAAAGCGGTCTACTTAGAAGACTCTACAAGGTTCAAGTGGTAAGCCCATGGTGGGCATTAGGGAGTGATTTATGGAGAGATTGGAGAACTTTAGTATTCTAAGTTGATAAAGCAGAGGTATATTAAAAGAGTTTCTGCAGAATTATTATTTCTGTTTCCATTTTATAGATGAGAAAACTGAGGCTTCAGAGAATTATGTAACCTTCCCAAGGTCAGGCAGGTAATAATAACTGATGGAGCCCCAGACTTTATACCTAGATAATGTGTAGGGTCAAATATAACATGTACTCTTACCCACTGTGCAGGTGCTTGATGTCTTTCAGGTCGCCTGATTTACCTAGTCAGTAAGTCTTTAATGGTCTTCAGGTCACGTTTGGGGTAGTGTTCTTAAAGTTACCCTACATCTTGGGTCCTGATTTCATTTTGCTCTTTGGTGTAAAAACTCTGTATGAAAAATGAGGGTGAGCCAGGCTTGGTGGCTCAGCCTGTAATCCCAGAACTTTGGGAGGCTGAGGCGAGTGGATTGCCTGATCCTGTGGGTTCAAGACCCACCTGGGCAATTTGGCAAGACCTCGTCTCTACAATAAATAAAAAATTAGCCGGGCGTGGTAGTACGTGCCTGTAGTTCCAGCTACTTGGAAGGCTGAGGCGGAAGGATCGCCAGAGCCCAGCAAGTTGAGGCTGCCATCTCCAGTCTGGGCGACAGAGTGAGACTCCAACTCAAAAAAAAAAAAAAAAATTAAAAAATAAAATAAAAAATGAGGGTGCATTCCAATATGAAAATAGTCATTTGTTTATAGTCATTTATTTTATCTTATATTGGCAATGTACATGTGAGAACTGTGCCTGAAACCTTGCAGTGTTATAAACTGCTGAGGTAATTGTGAGATGAAGGATTGTAAAGGGAAAAACGGAATGGAGAGCACAGACATGAACTTGACTTGTCCTGTTACATTTTCTTGTTTGGGATCTGATCAGTCATCTTTTTTTTTTGAGTTGAAGTCTCACTGTTGTTATCCAGGCTGGAGAGCAGTGATATGCTCATGGCCACCGCAGCCTCAACCTGCTTGGGCTTAGGTGATCCTTCCGCTGCAAGCCTTCCAAGTAGCTGGATACTACAGGTGCATGCCACCGCGCCCGCTAGTTTTTGTGGTTTATTGTAGAGACAAGGTCTCACCAAGTTGCCCAGGCTGGTCTCGAACCTCTGGGCTGAGGCAATCCTGTCGTATAGGCCTCCCAAAGTGCTGGGATTACATACTGAACCACTGCACCGGCCTGATCAGTTATCTTTATCTGTCACTTCCTTTTCAATAGTTACTTCTTTTATTTCTGAATCATATTTTAATGCATGGATGAGAACTTCTAGAAAAACATCAAAATGATTATCTCAACTTTATTCCTGATTTTTTTTTTTAACAGAATACTTCTCACGTTTCACCATCAAATGTAATGCTGCATGCTCTTTTAAAGTAGTTATCCTATTTTTGAGTTAGTCTCACTCTGACATCCAGGCTGGAGTGCAGTGGCATGCTTGCAGCTACCACAGTCTCGACCTGCTGGGCTCAGGCTATCCTTTCATGCCTTCCAAATAGCTGGAACTACAGGTGTGTGCCACCAAGCCCAGCTAATTTTTTGATTTATTGTAGAGACGAGGTCTCACCAAGTTGCCTAGATGGTCTCAAACCCCTAGACTCAGGCAGTTCTCTCACCCCAGGCTCCCAAAGTGCTGGGATTACGGGAATGAGCCACCATGCCTGGCTCTCAACCACTCTTGAGCTCTAGTAGTTTGCTAATAAGTATAAAATTATATAGAATAAAATTGAAAATTATCAGTTGATGACATTCTAGTCCTTTTTTTGTAGTTGTCAGGATACATAAATTCTGAAACACTTTTTACCTCTTGGCATTCTTTCTTTCTTTTTTTTTGATTTGGAGTCTCTGTCACCCAGGCTGGAGTGCAGTGGCACGTGCATGGCTGCCACAGTTTCGACCTCCTGCGCTCAGGAGATCCTTCCTCCTCAGCCTTCCAAGTAGAACTATAGGCACACGCCACCATGCCCAGCTACTTTTTGATTTATTGTAGAGACGAGGTCTTGCCAAGTTGCCTAGGCTGGTCTCAAACCCCTGGACTCAGGTAATCCTCTCGCCTCGGCCTCCCAAAGTTCTGTGATTACAGACTTGAGCCATCGCGCCCTGCCTACCTCCTGCTTTCTTACATATACCTTTCATTCATGAAAGTTTTGGGTTGAGTCTGGCAAAGGAATGAACGTACTGTGTGACATGCCAATTAACATCTTTTGTTTGCAGAGGTATACTCTAGACCTCATAAGACTGTACTTGGTTATGAAAACAAGCTTTGTGGCTCAGCCTGTAATCCCCGCGCCTTGGGAGGTGAGGTGAGTGGATTGCCTGAGCCCGCAGGTTCGAGACCCGCCTGGGCAACTTAGTGAGACCTCATCTCTACAAAAATCAAAAAATTAGCCGGGCGTGGTAGAGTGTACCTGTAGTTCCGGCTACTTGGAAGGCTGAGGCAGAAGGATCGCCGGAGCCCAGCAGGTCGAGGCTGCGGTGGCCGGGAGCAGCCACTGCACTCCAGTCTGGGCGACAGAGTGAGACTCCAACTAAAAAAAAAAAAAAAGAAAGAAAACAAGCTTTGGGCTATATAGTTTGATTTTTTTTTTTTCTGTCCTCTCAATAAATCCTGCTTTCTCACTTTAAAAAACAAAAAAAACGCCAGGCTC
>CAUYQG010015558.1:0-27570 GCA_963574415.1 Tarsius wallacei
GGTGGCTCAGCCTGTAATCCCGCGCCTTGGGAGGCTGAGGTGAGTGGATTGCCTGAGCCCGCGGGTTCGAGACCCGCCTGGGCAGGCGAAACCTCATCTCTACAATAAATCAAAAAAATTAGCCGGGCGTGGTAGCGGGCGCCTGTAATTCCGGCTACTCGGAAGGCTGAGGCGGAAGGATCCCCGGAGCCCAGCAGGTAGAGGCTGCGGTGGCCAGAAGCGGCCACTGCACTCCAGTCTGGGCGACGGAGTGAGACGCCAACTCAAAAAAAAAACAAAACAAAAAAAACCAAAAAAAACCCCCAAAAAAACAGACGAAACAAAACCATTTCTAATTTACTCCAACATTTCCACTATTATCCTCCTGTGATACTTCCTTCCAGCCTTTTTTCCTATACTTCTTGCAATGGATTGCATGATGACCCCCAAAAATGTACTCCTATGGCAGAACCTGTGAAGGTAACCTTCCTTAGAAAAAGGGCCTGTGCAAATACAATTTAATTAAGAATCTTGAGATGAGATCATCATGGATTGCCCAGGTGGGCCCTAAATTCAATGACAAAGTTCCCTATGAGAGACAGAAGAGAAGACACTGAGGGAGGAGGCAGGTGGCCATGTGAAGACAGAGCCAGAGACAAGCAATGCAGCCACAAGTCAAGGGACACCTGAACCACTAGAAGCTGGAAAAGGCACAGAAGGATTCTCCCCTAGAGACTTCAGAGGGAGTGTGACCTTGAGGACACCTTGATTTTGAACTTCTGGCCTTTAGAATTGTGAGAGAATAAGTTTCTTTTGTTGTAAGCCAGCAGGTTTGTGGCAATTTGTTACAAAACTAGTACATTTCATTTTTATAAATAGATGCACCCCTAGTAGATACATACTTTTGCTTCCTGTTTTTCTCCCATTTTTCTATCATAACAATTTTTCTAAATTACTACTTTTTAACCCTTTTTCTGAATCACTACTTTCTTTTTTTTTGGAGAGACGAGATCTTGCTATGTTGTCCAGGCTGGTTTTGAACTCCTGAGCTCAAGTGATCCTCCCACATCAGCCTCTCAAAATGCTAGGATTATAGATGTGAGCCACCACACCTGGCCAAATTACTACTATTTAACCCTAACTTATAACAATTTCCCCCAAATTCAGGTTTATAGGTAATTTTCAGCTTGGGTTTGTGAAAGACCTCTCTGGGGCACATAATTTTCTATATGCTTTGCAAGGTTCATCCCGACATTTGGGCGCACACCCAACACCTGCCAGATCACAGTCAGAGCCACGCCTGTCCTGCCTGGAGGCAGAGGGAGGCTCAGGGTGGGGATGGCACTGGAGAGCCCTGCCACTCACCCGCACATCCTGCTGCTTGGCTCTCACATCCTCCAGCGCTCTCGATGCCCCGTTGATCTGACCGTACATGACAGTTAGTTTCTGCCTCAGCTTGGTCTGTGGAGAAAATAAGTGAGAGTGAGGGAATAGCTCTTCAGCCTAGTCCCCATCACACCCAACCCCAGGAACCACCCCCTGAATCCAGTCCATAGCCATTCTGCCACCCGAGTCCTGCCTGCTTGTAGCTTTTCGAAGGCTTCTCCTATTGCCTGCCTCCCTTCATTCTCTTAGGCAGACAGCATAGATGAAGCTAAGAGTACAGGATATGGAGCTGGACAGACCAGGGTTTGCGTCCCAAATCCCAGCTATGCAACTGTCTCACACCTCAGTTTTCTTGGGCACAAAATACATACAACTGTGCCCACTTCACACGGCTATGAGGAGGATTCATTGAAACCATATAAGTACTCAGCACAGTGCCTGGGTCTTATTTAGGACATATTAAATGTCAGTTTTTATTATTATGAGTCTCTTCACTCTTGCTCATTTCACAGCTGATGAAACGCAAGTAAGGAGGACAGCAAGGTGACCAAGCTCACACAAGGACAGAACAAGATGGGACAGCTGCTTGGGTAGCAGCTGGTGAGGTCATTCAGACCAACCCTCTCACTGCAGACAACCAAAAAAATCGCACAAAAGATTGGGGAGAAAAATCTGCTCAAAGATATCAGGGAGCTGAAAAAGCAGACAATTACAAAGCCAAAATCCAGGAGGAGGGGACCCAGACAGACAAGGCTGAAATCTGGAATTGTTCTCTCCAGAGGCCTCTGCCAATTCCGGAAGAAAGCTGGGAGAGACTCTGTCAGCCTCCAGGAGGTGGGAAGACAAAAATCGGAGTCCAAGGCTCACCTGGCCACCCCACATGCTAGGAATAAGGACAAAGCTATGTGTTCAAGAGAGCTCCTTCAGCCCACAGGGCCAAAGCCCAGCTGCAAATCAGCTGATCCTCTGAAACTGAATCAAGTTAGTTCAGAATTGGTGGGCCCTCAGGCACTTCTGGAAACAAAGGCAAATCATGCAAGAAGGAAAAGAATATCATCCTCTATTATGTCTATAAATTTTCACAATCAATATCTGAATTGTTTACCTCCCTGCCCAGATGAAAAGTTGGGGCACAGAAATGGGAAGGAAAATAATAGCCACCACCATAATAGCAGCCACTAGTATTTATTATATACTTACTGTATGCCTGGCACTGTTTTAGTGCTTTACATGTATTAACTTATTTAAAGCCAAGAACAACACTATGAGATAGGAATTACCCAACCTTTACAGATGAGGACACTGAGGCACAGAGCAATTTAAGTGACTTGCCCATGGCTACCCTGCTATTAACTAGCAAAGCTAAGATCCTGATATTAAAATTATAGACACATGCCCAAACCGAGCATGCCGGAAATTTCTAGAAAAAAAAAAAAATACACTTCCTTCCTCTTATTAGCTGGTTCAACATACTCTGGCCCTCCCTTCTACTTTCCTGCTTTTTCCACTCCACCCAAGATATTTGGAACTAAACCTGATCTTGAACATGGATTCGAACACCCCAGTGACAGTACATGTAAGGGCTGGAAGCAGGGACCAAAGCCACACGAAATGGACCTGGAAAGTCCAAGTCACTGATGATGTTTGAGACACGACCTCTGTGATACTGCCCTTCGACCTGGTTTCTAGCAGTGACCAAGATAAAGTGTGAGCCCAACAGCAGGCCCACGCAGATCCAGTCACACAAGCCACTGAGCAGGAAGAGACCTCGGAACTCCCAAGGCTGTCAACAGCTTCATTTCCAAGGGCCGCTCCTAGCACTGCACCCTGAGCCCTATATTTGAAGGACTTCATCTACCATCGATCAAACACATGTGGCAATCCCCTTAACACAGGTAGGGCTCACATGACTTCAGACCAAAGGAAAGTGGCTCAGGACTCTGGGAGCTGCAATAATCCCTTCATTAAGAGTAAGGAACTTAGCCGGGCTCGGTGGCTCAGCCTGTAATCCCAGTGCTTTGGGAGGCTGAGGTGAGTGGATTGCCTGAGTCCGTGGGTTCGAGACCCACCTGGGAAACTTGGCGAGACCTCATCTCTACAATAAATCAAAAATTAGCCAGGCATGGTAGCACACGCCTGTAGTTCCAGCTACTTGGAAGGCTGAGGCGGAAGGATCGCCGGAGCCCAGCAGGGCGAGGCTGCGGTGGCTGGGAGCGGCCACTGCACTCCAGTCTGAGTGACAGAATGAGACTCCAACTCAAAAAAAAAAAAAATAAGGAACTTTTTGAAGTTTTGAGGATCCCTTCACAGACTGGTGACTTGTGTCCTCCACATGGGAGGTGCCAGTCTGAAGTCCATCCTACACCAGTGGCCAAAACAAGCCAGACACCCAAGGCTGGGGGCAATGCCCAGCTAGGACTGACTCTGCCAACAGCAATGAGCAGCTATAACAGGACTCAAAAACGAGACCTGTTAAAGGACTTGTTATGCCAAAACAACCTAGGGCAGGGAATGGCAGAGGAAGGCTTGTCATAAGGATTAAAAAGCTGAGTTTATAGCCTGGCGTGGTGGCTCACGCCTGCAGTCTCAGCCACTTGGGAGGCTGAGGCAAGAGGATCTCTTGAGGCCAAGAGTTCAAGATCAACTGGGGCAACACAGCAAGACCCTGTCTCTTAAAAAAAAATTAATTAAAAAAAAAATGGGCATTTTGGTCTTGGGAGGCTGAGGCAGGAGGATTGCTTGAGCCCGAGCAAGACCAATCAGGGTAACATAGCAAGACCTACCTCCATCTCTAAAAGAAAAAAAAAAAAACCAAGCTTGTACAGTACACAAAGCTGGACGCAGACCTCCAACTCTGACCTCTCAGGCTGCTGTCTCCATTAACAACACGACAGGCTTTGTTCTCCCTGACAGTGCTGCAAGAATGAAATGAAATCAGTCCACACTTAGGAGCTTAGACGGAAATAACAAAAGGCGGTTTGATTTCAGCCTCTGCTTTGAGTCCACAGGGGGACGGTATGATCCCCAAACCGCTAAAAACACCTCAGAACTGAAAGGCCCTTAGGAATCCACCTAGTTCCACCTCCTCACCGTACTGATGAGGACCCAGGTCCAGGGGCCAAACCCTGTGCTCAAAATCACACAGCCAGGATGGAGGACACCATGGTGCAAGAACATTGGCTCTCTGGGGCTCAGATCCAGGGATCACCGGAACTCTGCCCACCTTCCATATCTGTCCTCTAATAACAATCTCCCTGATCACTAGAACTCTCCGGCCCGCCAAAGACTTCTGCTTACATGACCTCAAGCCTCTGGAGTGTTCCATGCTCTGAATTCTACAGACCTGGATCTGAGGCTGGTGGACCAGGAGAAACCAAATTGTGGAGTCAAACCAAACCAACCTGGTCCCAAGGCCTGCTTGGTCACTCACTGCACTAGGTCAGACTAAGTTAATGTCTCTGGACCTCAGATTCCTCAACTGTAAAATGAAACTAATCATACCCACTTCCTGGGCACTGCTCGGATTTAATGAGGGAACAGACAGAACCTCCAGGGTTCATAGTTGACATTCAAGACGCTCCCCTAAACACCACCAGACACGGACAGGCCTACAGCAAGATATTTCACCTGTGTCTTCAGCTGTCCCCTCCGCAAATAAGTGTGTGGAGGGGGGTGGCTGGTGGATGACTGGAGAGGGCTATATAACCTCCCAGCTCCTTTCTACTCTGACATCGGGGATGTCTCCACCCCAGTCTCAGGCCCAGCAAGGCCTATGTCCCAGGGGACCCAGGACATGGCAGAGATGCACACGGGGGCCCCTCTGCACAGCCCAGCAGGCCCAGGCTGCCCTCTGCGCCTACAGGGGCGCCCCCTACCTCCAGGTCGGCGCTGGCCTGGCTCAGAGACACGGGCGAGCAGGCCTTGTGCTCCACCAGGCAGATGTGGCAGATACACTCGCTGTGCTTGGGGCAGAAGAACTCCCGCAGTCGGTTGTGCTGGGGACATTTGCGGCGCAGCAAGTCGCGCACGGGCGACTGCAGCGGGTGGTCCAGGAAGGCAGGGCTGTCGAAATGCGGCCGCAGGTGCTCCTGGCAGAAGGAGGCCATGCACACGAGGCACGTCTTCACCGCGGCCTCCTTCAGGCAGTGGTCGCAGGCCACCTGGGCGCCCGGGCTGGGGTCGGAGGCGCGGGTGGGCGGCGTCCAGTCGTCGGCGGGCGGCTCCCGAGTCATCTCGGCCTTCAGGAACTGCTCCACCACCGTGCACATCACCGTGTTCTTGTGCAGTTGCGGGCGCGTGGTGTAGGCGGCGCGACACTGCGGGCACAGGTACGGGGGGCCCTGGACGGCCCACGTCCCGTTCAGGCACGACCCGCAGAAGTTATGGCCACACGGAGTGGTGACCGGCTCCTTGAAGAGTTCCAGGCAGATGGAGCATGACAGCTCCTCGGCCAGGGGGCACAGCTCGGCCATGGCGCTCGCGGGGACTCCGAACGCGCTGGGACTGCGGCCGCCGCTACTGCACCAGCGCTCGGAGGCCGCCGGGGAAACGAAACCGACCGGGCAGGGGCGGTCGCTGCAGCTTTCAGGAAGTCACGTGGGGGCGAGGGGGGCCGAGAGGCGCCGCCAGGGCGGGCCGCGCGGGGGCACCCCGGGAACCCGAGGCCGCCCTGGGGCTCGCGGAGATGGGCCACGTCCCCAGCCCCGAGGGCTCCCGGAGGTGCGCGCGGGGCGCTGGGCTCGGCGCTTGGCCCTCGGGGTCCCAGGCCGTCCTCGGGACCACCAGGGTTCCCATGGCCCCTCTGCGGGTGAGGAAACTGGCGCTGGGTACAGAACCTTGGACCCCAGAACGCAGAGCCAGGCTTCCCACAAACTTGCGCCGGGAGCAGGTCTCCTCGTTCCCAGAACTCATCCGAGACTCGAGATGTCCCCACCGTCCCCGCCGGCGGGGCTGTTTTATTATCAGGGCAGGCGTTTAAAAGATGACCGTAGGAACTGTTAACCGACACTGTCTTTTTTTTTTTTTTTTTTATTCTTCATCTTTCCTTGTCCCTGGCTCGGACATGTGGACGGACATACAATCCCTGAAGACTGGAGCCTCATAGTCATACTTCAACTGGGCGATTTCTTTCTGTTTTGCAAATATAACATGCAGTCTTTTGAATTCCCCTTTCTACTTTCCTGGGATTTCTAGAAATTCAATCTATCAAGGTTTTCTCCCTCTCACACACAATATTAATATTGGAACTTAAACATTTTCTTAAATCTGTTTACTTAAACTTATTTCCTTTAATTTTTTTTTATTTCTACTTATTTACTTTTAGAGACAGGGTCTGGCTATGTCACCCAGATCAGAGCGCAGTGGCGCAGTCATAGCTCACTGCAGCCTAGAACTTCCGGGCTCAAGGCATCCTCCCACCTCTGCCTGGGAAAAGTAGCTGGAACCACAGGCCCATGCCACTGCCCTCAGCTCATTTTAATTTTTTCTTTGGGGCCAGGCACAGTGGCTCACACCTGTAATCCCAGAGCTTTGGGAGACTAAGGCAGGAGAAGTGTTCAAGAGACGGGGTGGGATGATAGCAAAGAGAAAGATAATGTTTGGGGAGGAGTTTGTTGGAGTTTGCTTTGGAGACAGAGTGGACAGCAAAAATGAGGAAAAGGTAAATGTCTTATATTACCTTGCAATAGCTACTGTTTATAGTATACCTACTGTGTGCTAGATAAGCCATATATCTCTTATAATCCTTATAAATGCTGTACAACAGTCAGTTTTACAGATGAGAGTCTCTTAGTTTATGTAAAACAGGACTGGGATTCTAGCTCAGGACTGCTAAGCCCTGCATTGTTACCACTGGCTCCCCTTGTTTTTGTCCTGCAGGCTCCTATTTCCTAAAACCTTTTACCTCATTTGTTCTCTTTCATATTTTGTTTTTGTTTGCATGGAGAGGAGGAAGACAGAAGTCTGAGGGATTGGGAAAGGAAGGCTTGTGTATAGTGTCTCATTTCACACAAAAATTATTTCATGTTGCAGATGTGAAAACTGATGCTTAGAGGAAACTAAATAACTTGCCTAAGACGATGGTTATGGGCACCCAGCCTATCTGATTTCAGGAGCCAAGAGTTCCCTACCATAACACACCGCCTCTCAAGGGAGGAGGAAAGCCGTTTCCAGGAAAGAAACACTGTGTGATCCCCTCTGACCTCCTTATCATGGGTGAGGTGGCCCTGGTGACTCATGCCAGAACATGGAATTCACTTCCCAAGCTGAGAGGTTTAAAAGGACTGGTTAGACAATGTAGATGACTAAGAGGGCCATACTTTAGGTTTCTCAAATTCCACGCAGTAGACATTCATTAAGACCTACTGTGCAACAGGCATGCAACAGACTAAGTGCTAAAGGAATGAGATGTAAGTCAAATATAGGCCTGTCTTCTAACACAGGGAGATGGCAAGAGCGTATAAAGCAGTAAAGACTACGGGGAGAGGCCAGTTCTTGCTAGGGGTATGGATTCCACCGCTGCAAAACAGGGAGCCCTGTAATACCTTTTTTCATGGGGATGTTGGGGAAACAGAATGAGGCACATGAAAACACAGTGATGTGGGTGGGAATGGGTTGTCATGCATATTAATCCTTGCAATGGGCTCATGAAGGCCCAGGTTTAAAAGGGCCTGTCCCTGGACTGGAGGGTGTGTTTATCATTGGTAACCACCATAGGGCAATGCCCTCAAGTCAAATATGACCCAGATGGTCACAAGGGCCTGGCCCACAGATCACGTACAGCCTAGTCCAGCAGATGGCTGCCTCTCTTAATCAGATTCCCACTCTGCATCTGTAGGTTGGGAAAACTAGGTGGAGTAATAAACCTCATTTGACTGCAAATATAACTTGCTTATTATTTCCACAATGTCAATTCATAGAATGTAAGGTCAGATTGTGGGGTGTGGTTCTAGCACCCAGTCTTCAACTCCCTATGAAGGATGTCTGTTCTTGTTCTTATTTGGCAGATGGCCAGAAAAGTCTAAATGTCCTACGAGCATACAAGTGGCTAGACACAGCGATGGCCTTACAATCGTCATTCCTTATCTATGGAAAAGACTATGGTGCCCATGCCCCGCACCATGAGATTTAAAAACAAGCAAACAAAAAATATATATTTTAAACCATAAAACAGGTGTAAAGAGTCCTAACAAAGCTCTTTTTTTTTTTTTTAAATAGAAATGGAGTTTTACTATTTTGCCCAGGCTGGTCTTGAACTTCAGGGCTCAAGGAATTCTTCCACTTTGGCCTCACAAAGTGCTGGGATTACAGGTGTGAGCCACTGCATCTGGACCCTAGCAAAGTTCTTATTATTTCCATAATAACTGTGATCATTTTTTATTGAGATACTCTCATTTATTTTATCAATATTTTTCTAAACAATACTGGTCATATGTTTTGTTCTTTATTTGGTCAATGTAGTGAATTGTACAAACTGAATATGAAACCAAGCATGCATTCCTAAAATACCCCTTTGGTCACGAGGTATTATCATTTTCTATATCGCTGGTTTTAATTTGCTGGTATTTTGTTAAGGATGCTTACATCTGTGAGCATGAGAGATGGTGGTCTAACATATTCTTGTAATGTCTTTGTCAGGTTTTACTATCAAGGTCATCCTGCCTTCATAAATATGAATTGAGAACTGTTCTTTATTTTTTGAAACAACTTTTGTACCATGCTATTTTGGTTACTATAGCCTTGTAGTATAATTTAAAGTTAAGTAATGTGATACCTCCAGCTTTGTTCATTTTGCTTAAGATTGCTTTGGATATTCTGACTCTTTTTTAGTTCCATATGAATTTTAAGATAGTTTTCTCTAATTCTGTGAAAAATGGTGTTGGTAGTTTGATAGGGATTGCATTGACTCTGTTGATTACTTTGGGTAATCTGGTCATTTTAAGTGTTGAATCGTCTGATCCATGAGCATGGAATGTTTTTCTATTTGTGTCCTCTACAATTTCTTTCATCAGTGTTTTGTAGTTTTCCTTGTAGAGATCTTTCACCTCCATGGTTAAATATATTCCTACGTATTTTAACTTTTTGGCTACTACTGTCAATGAAATTGAGCTCTTGATTTGATTCTCAGCTTGGTCGCTATCGGTGTATAGCAGTGCTACTGATTTGTGTGTGTTGATTTTGTTGCCTGAAACTTTACTGAATTCATTTATTGAATCCAGAAGCCTTTTGGAGGAGTCTTTAGGGTTCTTTAAGTACGGTATCATATCATTGGCATACGGAGATAGTTTGATTTCTTCTTTTCTAATTTACATATCCTTTATTTCTTTCTCAAGGCTGATTGCTCTGGTTAGTTATAAGAAGTTTTTAAATTATTAATTCAGTTTACATATTTATTACAGAATATTCAGAATATTTATTTCTTCTTTTTAATTTTCTATTCATTTATTTTTTTACCTTCCTGGCTAAGTGACTTTACTTTCTTTTTTTTTTAAACCTATATCACCATATGAAAGCTATAGTTAAGTGACAGTAAATTAATTTTTATTTCTTCTTGTGTCCATTTTTGATAAGTTGTGTTTTTCAAGGAATTTGTCCATTTCTTTTACCTTAATGAATTTATTTTCATAAATGTTTATAATACTGCCATGTTAACATTTTCCCTTTATTGTTATTTTTCTTTCAACTTGACTTATCCCAAACAGACCTTTTTTATTATTTTTACTGAGAAATAATTTATATATGATAAAATTCATTCTTTTTTTTTTTTTGAGTTGGAGTCTCACTCTGTCGCCCAGGCTGGAGTGCAATGGTATGCTCACGGCCACCACAGCCTTGACCAGTGCTTGGCTCAGGCAATCTTTCTGCTTCAGTCTTCCAAGTACCTGGAACTACAGGCATGCACCACCACACCCAGCTAATTTTTTTTATTATTATTATAGAAACAAAGTCTCACCATGTTGCCCAAGCTGGTCTTGAGCCCATGGGCTCAGGCAATCCTCTCACCTCCGCCTCCCAAAGTGCTGGGATTATAGGCGTGAGCTACTGCGTCAGGTCAAAATTCACCCTTTTAAAGTGTACAGTTTAGTGTGTTTCCGTATGTTCAAAAGCTTATATGATCATCACCACTATTTAAGTGCAGAACATTTTCATCATTCCAAAAGTAACTAAATACCCAATTGTCAGTCATCCTCCATTTCCTGCTGTACCACATCCCTTGACAATGACTTACCTACTTTCTGTCTATATGAGTTTGTCTATTTTAGACATCTCATATAAATGGAATAAAACAGTATGTTATTTTGTGCCTGGCTTCTTTCATTGAGCATGTTTTCAAAGTTCATCCATGTTGTAACATATATCAATACTTTGCCCTTTGTATGGCTACATAATATTCCATTGTATGGATATATCACATTTTGTTTATCCATTCATCAGTTGATGGACATTTGGGACGTTTCCACTTTTTAACTATAATAAATCATACTGCTATGAACAATTCTGTTTATGTAAGAACATGTGTTCTGCATTCTCATTGGCCTATATACCTCGGAGTGGAAATGCCGTGTCATGCGCCAATTGTATGAGTAACATTTTGAGGAACTGCCAAACTGTTTTCCAAAACCAATGCACCTATTTCTGGAGTTTTCCATTTAATAATCCAAAAACAAAGCCAATGCACCCACAATATATGAGGATTCCAGTTTCTCCACATCCTCAGCAACATTTTTTATTGTCCATCTTTTTGAGTATACCCATCCTAGAGGGTGTGAAGAGTTACAGCATTGTGGTTGTAATTAGCATTTCCCAGTGACTAATGATGTTGAGCAACCTTTCATGTGCACTTTGGGCATTTGTATATCCTCCTTGGAAAAATGTCCAACTCCTGTGCCCATTGACTAATTGAATAATTTGTCTTTTTTTTTTTTTTTGAGAAAGCAGGATTTATTGAGAGAACAGAAAAGCTCCCACAGTGGGAGGGGACCCGAAGGGGTTGCCCAAATTTGTCTTTTTATTGCTATATATTCTGGATGCTAGACCCGTATTCAGTATATGATTGGCGAACAGTTCCTTCCATTCTGTGAGATGTCATTAACTTTTGAGATAGAGATCTTTGAAACACAAAATTTTTTTTATTTATTATTTCCTTTTTTGATTTGGCATGTCACAATGTCACCCATGCTAGAGTGCAGTGGCACCACAACCTCGACCTACTGGGCTCAAGTTGATCCTTCTGCTTCAGCCTTCCAAGTAGCTGGAACTACAGGTACGCGCCACCATGCTCAGCTAATTTTTTTTTATTTTATTGTAAAGACAAGGCCTTGCCGTGTTGCCTAGGCTGGTCTCAAACCCATGAGTTTAGGCAATCCCCTCGCCTCCACCTCCCAAAGTGCTGGGATTACAGGTGTGAGCCACTGTGCCTGGCTAAAACACAAAAATTTTTAATTTTGACTTTCGATTTGCTATTTTTTAGTTAATTTTGTTTGTGGTGTCTTATCTAAGAAACTATTGCCTTATCAAAAATCATGAAGATTTACACCTATATTTTCTTTCAAGAGTTTTATAGTTTTGTTTTTCCATTTAGGTTCTGATCCATTTTGAGTTCATTTTTATATATGGTCGGGGTAGGGGTCCAGTTTCATTCTTTTGCATCCGGTTACACAAATACTATTTGTTGAAAAGGCTATACCTTCTCCCATAGAATTGTGTTGGCAACCTGGTTGAAACCAATTCACCATAAATAAATGGGTTTCTTTTTGGACTCTCAATTCTATTCCATTCTTGTATGTCTATCATCATACCAGCACCTCAGTCTTTTTTTTTTTTTTTTTTTTAAGTTGGAGTCTCACTCTGTCACCCAGACTGGAGTGCAGTGGCCGCTCCCGGCCACTGCAGCCTCAACCTGATGGACTCCGGTGATCCTTCCGCCTCAGCTTTCCAAGTAGCTGGAACTACAGGTGCGCACTACCACACTCGGCTAATATTTTTTTTTATTTATTGTAGAGATGAGGTCTCACCAAGTTGCCCAGGCAGGTCTTGAACCCGCGAGCTCAGGCAATTCACTCACCTCAGCCTCCCAATGCGCGGGATTACAAGCTGAGCCACTGAGCCCGGCTACCACAGTCTTGATTACTGTATCTTTGTAACAAATTTTGAAATCAGGAAATGTGAATATTTCAACTTTGTTCTTTTTCAAGATTGTTTTAGCTATTCTGGGTCTCTTGCATTTCTGTATGAATTTTAGTATTAACTCACCAATCTCTGCTGAAATTCCACCTCAGATTTTAAGAGAGGTGATGTTGAATATGTGGATCAATTTGAGGAATATTGCCATCTTAGCAATACAAAGTCTTCAGATTCAAGTACATGGGATGTCAATCCATTTATTTAGGTCTTCTTTAATTTCTTTCAACAATTTTTTTGTTGTTTTTTTAAATTTGCAGTGTATAATTCTTGCACTTACTTTGTTAAATTTATTCCTAAATACTATATTCTTTTTTATGCTATTGTAAGTGGAATTGTTTTCTTAATTCTTTTTCAGATTAGTCACTGCTCAATTGATTTGTATGTTGATTAATATCCTGCAACTTTGCTGAAGTAGTTTATTACATATAATAGTATTTGATGTGTTAATTCATTCAGATTTTCTATATACATGATCATGTCATCTGTAAATAGAAATAGTTTTATTTCTTCCTTTCTAATATTTTATTTTTTTAATTTAATTTTTATTTTATTTTATTTGTTTTTTGGTCAATTCCTTTGGTAGAACTCCATTGTTGAACATAAATGGCAATAGCAAACATCCTTGTCTTGTTCCTGGCCTTAGGGGAAAAGCTTTTAAGTCTTTCACCATTAAGTATGATTTTAGCTGTGGATTTTTTTTTTTTTTTTTTGAGTTGGAGTCTCACTCCGTCGCCCAGGCTGGAGTGCAGTGGCATGTTCATGGTCACCCCAGCATCAACCTGCTGGGCTCAGATGATCCTTCTGCCTCAACCTTTCAAGTAGCCAGAACCACAAGCACGTGCTACCACACCCAGATAATTTTTTGATTTATTGTAGAGGTGAGGTCTTGCCAAGTTGCCCAGGCTGTTCTCAAACCCATGGGCTTAGGTAATCCTCTCACCTCGGCCTCCCAAAGTGCTGGGATTATAGGCTTGAGCCACTGCACCCAGCCAGCTATGGATTTTTTAAATAGATGCCCTTTATTAACGTGAAGAAGTTCTATTCTGCTCTTAGATTGTAAAATGTACTTATCATTAAAGGATATTGGATTTTGTCAAATGCCTTTTTCTGAATCTACTTAGATAATTATGTGTTTTTTGTCCCTTATTTTATTATTAAATGTTTATAATAGCTACTTTAAAGTTCTATCTGTTAATTACAATATTTGGTTTATCTTGGGCTCTGTTTTATTGATTTTTTTGTTCTTGTTCTTGTTTATGTTTTTTTAGAGATCGGGGTCAAATTTCCCTGCTTTTTTACATATCTAATACTTTTTAAATTGTATGCTGACCATTGTAGATATTATGTTGTAAGAAGTCTGGATTATATAACGGCATTGACTTTTGTTCTAGTAAGGCAATTAAATTATAGGCAGTTTCTTTTGATCCAGACAGACTTGGTTTTTATTCCTTATCAGAGTGATTATATGTTAGTTTTTATTTTAGTCTTAGGGCTTGACCCTTAAATGAAGACATATCTCTGACTTCTAAATCCTGTCTTTTCTGGAGTCTGACCTGAAAGCCCAAGGTGTTCATAGAAGTTTCTCCACTCTGGCTAGACCAGAACACCAACATCTTGAATTTCTGTAAATACAACTTCTGTATTTACAGAAATTCAACTCTCAACCCCATAACAGAGCATTTCTGGTAGGTCTCAGAGTCTCATTCTGCACTTGTGTAGCTTAGCCCTCAGTCGAGGACCCGTGGAGAACTCCCTTGCAGACTTGAGAGATCTCCTGTCCTTCCCCAGTTCCCTCTTCTTCAGTAACCTGTCCCCAAATTTACAGCTGTTTCAGGAGACGACTAATCCATCTCTGCCCTCTCAGCTGAGCAAGATACCTGTCCACTTGGAATCCATCTCCCTACCTCACGGCAGAAACCTGGGGTGATCGTGAGACTTACTTCATCTGCTTCCCTTCTCTCCAGGATCATTGTCCTGCACTACCTTTTGCCTGATGCCTAAGCACAGCTGCATCATGAATTTTGTTCACTGGTGTAGTTGTTTCAATGGGCAGACAAGTCTGATGCTGGTTACTCTATTATAACCAAACACAGATGTCATTATGTCCTTTTTGACATCATATTTTTTCAAAACTTTTTTGTTTCTCGTATTTCTGTCCCCCTTTCTACCGGTGCTCTAAGCTGAGGCCTTATCTACCATTTGATTAATTCAGCACCATCCTGTCTCCAGTTATATTTTTTCTTTTTCTTTCTTTTTAAGTTGGATTCTCACTCTGTTGCCCAGTCTGGAGGGCAGTGGCACACTCATGGCTACGGCAGTCTCAACCTGCTGGGCTCAGATGATCCTTCCGCCTCAGTCTTCCAAGCAGCTGGAACTACAGGTGTGCGCTACCACACCTGGATAAGTTTTTGATTTATTGTAGAGACAAGGTCTTGCCAAGTTGCCCAGGTTTGTCTTGAGCCCCTGGGCTTAGGCAATCCTCTTGCCTCTGCCTCCCTACATGCTAGGATTACAAATGTGAACCACCACACTCAGCTACATAAACTATTTTGGGAATTCAGATCAAGAGAATGAGAAGACATGCCACACAGACTTGGAGAAAATATTTGTAAAAGACATATCTGATAAAGAGCTTTTATCCAACATATACAAAGAGCTCTTAAAATTCAACAATAAAACCATGTGTGATCGCCCAAGCCTGTAATCCCAGCACTTTGGGAGGCCAAGGCGGGAAGATTGCTTGTGCCCAGGAGTTTGAGACCAGACTAGACAACACAGCAATACCCTGTCTTTACAAAAAACCAAAAATTTAGCTGGGCATGGTGGTGCATGCCCATAGTCCCAGCTACTCAGGAGGCTGAGGTGGGAGAATTGCCTGAGCCCAGGAGTTCAAGGCTGCGGTGAGCTGTGATTGTGCCACTGCACTCAGCCTGGGTGACAGAGTGAGAACTTGACTCAAAAAAAAAAAAAAAGAAAGAAAGAAAGAAAGAAAGAAATGAAAACAACAATAAAACCCTCAACAATAAGAAAACAAATGATCATTTCTAAAAATGGACAAAACATCTGGACACCTCACCAAAGAAGATATGTAGATGGCAAATAAACATATAAAAAGATGCTCAACATCAAGTCATATGTGATTGGGAATTGCAATTAAAACAACAATGAGACATCACTATACATCTATTAGAATGGCCAAAATCCAGAACACAGACAGCAGCAAATGCTGATGAAGATGTAGAGCTACAGGAACTCTCATTCATTGTTGGTGGGAATGCAAAGTGGTATAGAAGCTTTGCAAAACAGTTTGGCAGTTTCTTACAAAACTAAGCATATTCTAACCATACAATCCAGCAATTGTGCTCCTTGGTATTTACAAATGAGTTGGAAACATGTCTACACAAAAACCAGTGCATGAACATTTATTACAGTTTTACTCATAATTGCCAAAGCTTGGAAACAACCAAGATGTCCTTCAGAAGATGAATGGATAAACCAAGGTACATCCAAATATTGGGATATTAAATCAGCACTAAAAAGAAATGAGCTGTCACGTCACAAAAAGATATGGAGGCACTCCATGAAAGAGACCAGTCTGAAAACATGACATACTGTATGATTCCAATTATGTGACATTCTGCAATAGGATAAATTATGGAGACAATCAAAAGATCAGTGGTTGCCAGGACTTGGAGGATGGGGGGATGAATAGACAGAGCACAGAGGAATTTTAGGGCAGTGAAACTACTCTGGAAGATACTTGAATAGTGGATACATGTCATTATACATTTGTCAAAGCCCATAAAATGTACAGCCCCAAGAGTGACCCCTAATGTAAACCATGGGGCTGGGTGCTGTGGCTCATGCCTATAATCCCAGCACTTTGGGAGGCTGAGGCAGGAGAACTGCTTGAGCCCAGGAGTTTGAGACCAGCCTGGGAGACATAACATAACCATGTCTCTACAAAAAAATCAAAAAATTAGCCAAATGTGGTGACAGGTACCTGTAGTCCCAGCTACTCAAGATGCTGAGGTGGAAGGATCACCTGAGCCTAGGAGGTCAAGACTGCAGTGGCCGTGAGCGTGCCACTACACTCCAGTCTGGGTAACAGAGCGAGGTCTTGTTTCAAAAATAATAATAATAAATGAGTGATAATGATCTGTCAATATAGGTTCATTGATTGTAACAAATGTGCCACTCTAGTGCAGGATGTTGGTAATGGGGGAAGTTATGCATGTGTGAGGGCAGGGAATATGGGAACATGCCTGTAATCCCAGCATTTTGGGAGGCCCAGGTGGGTGGATTGCTTGAGCCCAGGAGTTTGAGACCAGCCAGGGCAACATAGAGAGACCTGTTCTCTACAAAAAAATAAAAATAAAATTAATTGGGTGTGGTGACACATGCCTATAGTCCCAGCTACTTGAGATGCTTAGGCAGAAGGATCGCCTAAGTCCAAGAGGTCCAGCCCAGCCTGGGCAACAGAGTAAGACCCTGACTCCAAAAAAAAAAAAAAAAAGAAAGAAAGGTTCATTTATTTTTTAATTTATATATATTTTTTAAATAATAGAGAGCGTTGTCTTGCTATGTTGCCCAAGCCGATCTTGAACTCCTGGCCTCAAGTGATCCTCCTGCCCTGGCCTCCCAAAGTACTTGGATTACAGGTATGAGCTACCATACTCAACCCTAGTTTATTAATTTTTTAAAATGGGAGGGGATAGAAAATGTTTTACAGTCATTGTTAAATCTCTTAATATGGGCCAGTCACGGTGGCTCACACCTGTGATCCTAGCACTCTGGGAGGCTGAGGTGAGAGAATTGCTTGAGCCCAGGAGTTTGAGACCAGCCTGGGCAACATAGTGAGACCAAGTTTCTACACAAAATACAAAAATTAAGTACTCATGGTGGTGCATGCCTGTAGTCCCAGCTACTTAGGAGGCTAAGGTGGAAGGATTGCTTGAGCCCAGGATGTCGAAGGTGCAGTGAGCCAGGATCATGTCACTGCACTCCAGCCTGGGTGACAGAGTGAAACCCTAACTCAAAAAACAAATCTTAATATAATTAGGCATAACACAACATACATTTGAATTTACATTGAAGGAGAATTGTTTTAAATATTGTATTTATTATTGTTGTTGTTGTTATTATTATTATTATTATTATTATTTGAGTTGGAGCTTATTATTATTATTTGAGTTGGAGTCTCACTCTGTTGCCCAGGTTGGAGTTCAGTGGCATGCCCCCGGCCACCGCAGCCTCAACCTGCTAGGATCAGGCGATCCTTCCGCCTCAGCCTTCCACGTAGCTGGAAAAACAGGCGCGCGCTGCCACATCTGGCTTATTTTTTTATTTTATTGTGGAGACAAGGTATCACCAAGTTGCCCAGAATGTTCTCAAACCCCTGAGCTCAGGCAATCCTCTCACCTCATTCTCCCAAAGTGCTGGGATTACAGGCTTGAACCACCATGCCCAGCCTGTATTTATTATTATAGAGAAGTTTTGTAAACAAAACAAAACACCAAGACCCTTACTAATGATGCACAGCTAGGGCAGCTGGTTCTAATGATCTGTCAATGGACCAAAAGCATATTCCCACAGCTATAAGTGTTTGACTTTTTTCATGTAATGATTTGGCCAACGCACATTCTTAAGAGATTTAGCTTCCAACCTGTTGCTCAATTCCTAATGGTGGAATTCTGTGTTTCCTCTTGTTCCATTAATAATTGGAGCAAGATGTGATTGGGAGGGGGCAGCCTGCATGCTCGACCATGCCCCTCAATGCCACAGCCTTCTGCATTTCCTGTTGCCTGAGGCCGAGGTGAAAGGGTTGCCTGAACCCACGGATTGGAGACCAGCCTGGGCACTTGACGAGACCTCATCTCTACAATAAATCAAAAAATCAGTCATGTGTGGTGGTGCATGCCTGTGGTTCCAGCCACTTGGAAGGCTGAGGTGGAAGGATCACCTGAGCCAGGCAGGCCGAGGCTATGGTGGCCGTGAGCATGCTGCTGCGCTCATCTGGGCAAAAGAGTGAGACTGACTCAAACAAACAAACAAAACTTACAAATTATAAAAGTATAGCATGCATGTGACAAAATATTTACAGAGAAGAATGTAAACATGGAAGTTCCCTACCCTCAGTCCCTCTGCATAGAAGACTGTGAGTACTGTCAAGTTTCATGCATGTTTTTCCAGAATATTTTTGTCCATATTCTGTATCAGTAGCCTCTTCTTAAAATGAAAATCGGAAATATACTTTATAAACCCATCAGGGGCTACAATTTACATTTTCACTCAATTCTTCCCTGGACTCGTCTACTGATGGAAGGGTTGTGGAACACAGTGTTTGAGTGCAGGCTCTGGAGCACTCGTTTGAATCGAGCTCCTTCGTCCACTAGCTGTGTTCATGGGCAAGGAGCTTACCTTCTGTGGCTGCTTCCTCTTCTGTGAAAGGGAAATAATAATAGTACTTACCTTGTCTGTTGTTATGTATTGTTTTGTTCTGAGTCAGGGTTTCACTCTGTCCCCCAGGCTGGAGTGCAGTGGCACAATCACGGCTTACCACAGCCCGGACCTCCTGGGCGATCCTTCCACCTCAGCCTCCCGAGTAGCTGGGACTACAGGCACGAGCCACCACACCTGGCTAGTTTTTTAACTTTTTTAGAGAGATGAGGTCTCACTATGTTGTCTAGGCTGGTCTCAAACTCCTGGGCTCAAGCAATCCTCCCACCTTGGCCTCCCAAACTGCTGGAATTACAGGCGTGAGCCACCATGCCCAGTACATTGTTATGGAAATGAATCAATATGTGTAAAGTGCTTAGAAAAACAGCTGGCACATTGCAATTATCCTTTCTATTCTCCAAAGCTTCCTTGTGATGGCCTTGTCTCCAGTTATGGGTCTCAGTCGAGGGTCAGAATTGCAGTGATGGCCTTTGCTGGGCTACGATGGTGGCCAGGCCAACATGGTGGCGGGGCAGCTCAGAGTGTCCTGGGTCCATTCCCTGCTCCTCAACTGACTGCTAAGTTGTGAAGCACTGGTGTGCTCAAATGACTCACATTACCTGCATTCCAAGACTTTGACCCCTATAGCTCTGCTTACCCCGATGCACCCTACACATACAATTGTTCTACATAGTCCCCACTGTGGAAAAGGACACGAAGCACTGCTTACAGTACCCAGCTGAATGTGCTGGTCTTGAACCAAATAAAACCTTCAGTCTTCTGAAAGCGCTGAGCCAGCTCCTGGGTAGGGAGGCTGCCTCATTCTCTTTTCCTCTACAATGATAGAGAATCTCAGGGTTCACAGAGCCCAGGTTTCATCAGGCAGAGGTAACATGTACGAGTCTAACGAGCAGGAAGCACACTAATGTCCTGACTGTGCTCTCCTCTAGCTTGGTGCTTCTCAGACTGTGCACACAAGTCACCTGGTGATCTGTGAAAGCTTCCGATCCAGCGAGTCTGGGGTGGGGCCCGAGACCCTGTATTCCTCATCAGCTCCTGGAGTGATCTGTGGACTCTTGCCCTTCAAGACCCTTTTAGGGACCCACAAGGTCAAAGCCACTAAGATTTTTTTTGTCTTTCTACTACATCCATTTGTGCAACGATGATGCAAAAGCAGGAAGCAATGACCTGCTGCACTTCAGCATGAATCCCTCAGCCAGTGGCACCTCCAGACCACGCACTCACCGTAGTGGGGCAGGATAGGGGAACCAGCTGCCCTGAATGGCCTTGATAGCATAACCATTATTAATGTTATTAAATCTGGACCCTTAAAGACACCTTTTTAGTTACACATAAAGCACTGCTGGGAGACAATGACTGTCTCAAGGAAAATCACTTATACAATTGTTTGAATTGTGAGCTGAACTGGCTATGCGTTTCATGAAATACCAATTTTACCTAAAATAATTACTGACAGAAAACCTGTGGTCATTCAGACTCGGGTATTAGTATACATTTTCTTGACAATAAACAAAGTGGGCCTCTCACTTCAGGAAGAACAATTGACAGTATTTGTTGCCCTTGAAAATAGCTGAGCTTTCAGCCAGTCGGTCGTCGCAGTAACTCACACCTGTAATCCCAGCACTTTAGGAGGCTGAGGTGAGAGGACTGCCTGAGCCTACGGGTTTGAGATCAGCCTGGGCAGCTTAGTGAGACCTCGTCTGTACAATAAATCAAAAAATTAGCCAGGTGTGGTGGCACATGCCTGTAGTTCCAGCTACTTGGAAGGCTGAGGCAGGAGGATCACCTGAGCCCAGTAGTTTGACGTTGTGGTGGCCATAAGCATGCCACTGTATTCCAGCCTGGGCAACAGAGTGAGACCCTGACTCAGAAAGAGAAAAATAAGAGTTGAGCTTTCAAGCAAAAATTGGAATTTTGGAAAACTTGTATCTGCCATAGTGAGCTGACAACTTCCCAATACTTAAAGACTTTCCTGATGAGATCAGATATTTGGCAATATTAACAAATGACATTTAAAAATATTAAATTTAGCCAACATTTGGGAGATGGTAGGTTTCCAGCAAGTTCTGCTAGTGCAGCATCACAGTGACTTCACATGCCCTTCAGGGAGGTACAGCCATGCCCTCCCAACAAATTCTGATCACAGCCTGGGGCAGGGCCTGAGGCAGGGCGGAAACTCTTCCTTGGGTGCCTATCTCAGCCTCAGGGCTAGTGGGTGCTCCTTCTCTCTGCCATTCCTGTATTCTTTAGAGTCCTCTTTATTTCTCACTAGCCAGTCCCTCTTTACGCCAATCCCTGTGAGAGTTAGTCATTCCTCTTTTTTTGAATCAGCCTTACTCTGTCACTCAGGCTGAAATGGAGTAACATGAAGCCTCAATTTCCTGGGCTCAGGCAATCCTTCTACCTCAGATTCCGGAGTAACTGGGACTACAGGCATGTACTACCACACCTAGCTAATTTTTATATGTGTTGTTGAGACGAGGTCTCACTATGTTGCCCAGACTCATCTCAAACATCTGGGCTCAAGCTGATTTTTTTTTTTTTTTGAGTTGGAGTCACTCTGTCGTCTAGGCTAGATGGAGTACAGTGGCACGCTCTCAGCCACTGCAGCCTCAACCTGCTGGGCTCAGGTGATCCTTCCGCCTCAGCCTTCCAAGTAGCTGGAACTACAGACATGCACCACCATGTCTGGCTGATTTTTTGATTTATTGTAGAGACGAGAACTCACCATGTTGCTCAGGATGCTCTCGAACTCCTGAGCTCAGGTAATCCTCTCGTCTCTGTCTCCCAAAGTGCTGGGATTGCAGGTGTGAGTCATTGCGCTTTTTTTCTGTAGAGACAAGTCTCATTATGTTGCCCAGGCTGATCTCAAATTCCTGGGCTCAAACAATCTTCCCACTTCAGCCTCCCAAAGCACTGGGATTGCAGACACGAGACATTGGGCCTGGCAGTCAGTCTTTTTATAGGATTAAAGTACCCTAGAAGTTAACACTGAGTTGATAATCTGCAGAGAGACAAAACTGAGACATGGGGGTAGAAAGGTGATAGGTCAGAAGGTTCACATTCCCAGGGATAGCAGCAGCACAGAGGGAAGGGTGAGGCAGGGACCCTACTGTGCTTACACTTGAGACGAGGACACAGCCACTCTAGGAACAGTCACCAAAACATCCTAGGGAAACAGAATACTGCTCAGAAATTACGAGGCTCTCCTCTGCGGGGTGGGATGTCTTTGACAAGTTATTTAATGTTGAGTTAAGAAAGGCTAGATGAGTCATTACTTTAAACCCACAAAATAGTTATATAATAAAAAGAATAGGGGCAGGTACAGTGGCTGGGCAACTCGGTGAGACTGCCTCTCTAACAATGAATTTGAAAAATTAGCTGAATGTGGTGTTGTAAGCTTGTGGTTCCAGCTACGTAGAAGGATGAGGCAGAAGGATTGCCTGAGCCCAGCAGGTCATGGCCGCAGTGACTGTGATCGTACCACTGCACTCCAGTCTGGGCGACATAATAAGATAACTACTCAAAAAAAAAAAAAACAGTGAGTATGTGAGTGCTTCCTACTTTCCTCATGTGGAGGAGTCCAGAAGGCCCACCAGTGCAGAAGCAGCAAGGCAGAGTCTTAGTTCCCGGCCCGCACTTCCTGCTCAGCACTTTCCCTTTCATCTCCCGCTTCTCTCATACTTCTGGATCAATGGTATTGTTCAAAGCGGCCAAGTCTGAGCATAACCTGACAATTACATCTCTGCTTTCAAGCAGTAAGAAATTTTTATATTTTACAGGGTGACCTAATACACAAATGGCTACATGAAAATAAAAGTTTTATAAGTCAAATTTAAATTCACTGGCTGTGATTTTTTTTTCTTTTTTCTTTTTGAGTTGGAGTCTCACTCTGCTGCCCATGCTGTAATGCAGTGGCACGCTCATGGCCCTCCAGTGTTGACCTGCTGGGCTCTGGTAATCCTTTCACCTCAGCCTTCCAAATAGCCAGAACCACAGGTGTGTGCTACCACGCCTGGTTAATTTTTTTTTTCTTTTTTTTTTTTGAGTCGGAGTCTCACTCTGTCACCCAGACTGGAGTGCAGTGGCACGCTCCTGGCCACCGCAGCCTCGACCTGCTGGGTTCAGGCGATCCTTCTGCCTCAGCCTTCCAAGCAGCTGGAACTACAGGCGTGCGCCACCACACCCGGCTAGTTTTTGGTTTATTGTAGAGATGAGGTCTCGCCAAGTTGCCCGGGCGGGTCTCGAACCCGTGGGCACAGGCAATCCACTCACCTCGGCCTCCCAAAGTGCTGGGATTACAGACTGAGCCACCGAGCCCGGCTGTAATTTTTTATTTATTATAGAGACGAGGTCTCACCAAGTTGCCCAGGCTGGTCTCGAACCTGCGGGTTCAGGAAGTCCACTTGGCTCGGCCTCCCAAAGTGCTGGGATTACAGGCTGAGCCACCGAACCCAGCACACATTTTATTTTTCTATTCTATTGTATTTTATTTCTCAAAATGCTGGTTACGGCCCCCTAAACTGATGTCATGACCCTTCTGTTGGACTCTATTCATAGTCTGAAAAACACAATAGAGGAAAAAGGTGACTCATAAATTGATCATAATCTGATGAAAACACACACTGAGGTCAACATTTCCCTTTGGTCTAGTCAATGTTTACTAGTTATTTAATTTGTTTTCCAAACCCTGGAAAGAAAGTATGTTGCACAGAGCCCCAGTGCCAAGACTCTACCATTCTCGTTCATCTCACCCTTTCTGGAGTAATACTTCTCAGTACAAACCAATAAATGCACCTTTCCATACACATCCATCTCATGCAATTTAAAACTGGACAGCAACTTCCCAGATCTGATGAGCTCCACTGGCCCAAACTCTGTGACACTAGACTCTTCAGTCAAAGGGAACCTTCTTGTTACAGAAAATTATAACCTCTCACATTATTGTGAAACAAGACAACGGTGTACAATACTCAACTAAACATGATGACTCAGCGTGGACGTTTAGTTCAAGATGATTTTATTTAAAAATCTGCAAGGCTGAAGGAAGGATTTGATCTTTTGTTAAAACAAACAATTTTCACAGTATATATTTAGCCATTTTAACTTTGTACTGCATAACAACAGAAAAGGAAGTTTCTGTTCAAGATCCTCACTCCAACTCACTCAGCCAGGTGCCCATCATCATGCAGCAAGATGACATATTCCCTGGTCTGAAACTCACAGCAATCCTCTCACCTGAGAGGACACCAGTTCTCCAGGCACACACCCGAGGTCTTATGCTCATTGCTCCACAGGAGGCCCTGAGAATCCTTAATTTTAAAGTTGGGAAAACGTGAAAGGATTCCTTAACTCACTGCCTGCAACAAATCCAACCACCTGCTCACTCTTGACAATTACAAGTATAAAATACTTGAAATTTATAAGATGCTCCATTTAATGGAACAACTTAAATGTTAAAAAAAATTAGGTCAAGTAACATGCTTTAATGTCCTAAAATGTTACTTAAGACTTACTGAGATAAGATGTGCAGCACGTTCTTGTACTTGGTATTATAAACTCCTACTGACAATTGGTACTTGATAGCCGAAAAAATAAAAAAAGAGAAGAAACCATAACATGTTGGTATAACAATGACTGCAGGGAATGTCATGTTTTAGGTTTTGTTTACTGAAAAAAAAAGGTCTGCAAAACCAACACCCATGTTATTTTAAATGATGAGGTAGATTTTTTTCCTATGCAGTAAAGTGAAGATCACAAAAAATCCATACAACTTTCAAATCCTCTTTGAAAAAAAAAAAAGTTCAGGTCATAGTCACTTTCACAAACAAGACATTTATAAACTATGAGGTGGAGAGGCCATCCTCAGACAAGATCTGTGTTTGATGTGTTACTTGGAGATTCAATAATCAGTCTTGGATCAATCAATTCTTTCCAACTAGTGGTGATCTGAGGAAAAATACAAAATACTAAGTTTAGGCACTTCATTTTGAGGTCATATAGGTTTTAGTAAGTTAAAATTTTTCAGTCAAGTAAACTTCCATTTGAGCAGAATTATTGAAGAAATGGAGTAATCTGAGTTCCAGTAAACTGAGTTCAATTTACTGGAAGTTCAATGGGGATGTGGGGGTGGGGGAAGGAGTAGCAGGTTACAGGTAGTCAGGTCTCTGTGGACAGGTCTCTTGGGAGCTAGGTGTGGCCCAGACGGGCTTCATGAGGCTGCTGATGCACTTTTGTGCAGCACTGCAATTCTTATCCAAGAGAAAGAAAATGCTAGCGCGTGGCCCTAAGGATGAATAATGAGGGCCACCTAGTGTCCAAAAAGGTAATTATAGGCTTTTTATTCTGTTCCACAGGGCACAAAGAGGACAGCCTCCAAGGTTTCATTTTCCAAAAGTGGGGCTGCACATATTACAAATAAATAAGAGGAGACTGGGTCAAATCTGCTGATCCTACCATGAACCCCAAAAATCTGTTTTTGCAATAAATCTCTAAGAGTTTAATCTACCTTAAAGTAAAGCACACAGTCTGGTGAGGGCTGCTACAATTTACACTTCAGAAAAAAATGTGAGTTTGCAATACTGAATCTTAGAGAATAATATCCATAACATTCCGCATATAAGAACTTTAAGAGAGATCATTTTCATATCTCTAAATTCTATCTTTTTTAATGCTACCATAGCCTAACGAGCCAGCCCTTGCCAGCAACTCCAGCCATCTAGCTGCCTAAAAAGACCTAACCCATCTACTTCTAAGATGGCAATTTACAGATTTAAACAAAGTCTGAGGACAGAATCATCATTTTACGTCACTCTTCAAAGCTATGCTATTATAAGTCAGAACTGTGATAACATTTGAGGGGTAGCAATGACTGCAAGGAGGCATGATGGAAGCTTCTGGGGGTTGTTAATGTTCTGTTTCTTGATCTGGTTATCTAAGTATGTTCATTTGTGAAAACTGTTCAAGCTATATAATTATATGCACTTCTATGAATGTGTATGTCAATACAAGCTTAAATATGCTACTCTTTTCTTCTATTGGAATCCTTATATAGCTATAATTTGAAGCAACTTACACTCTTAAACAAAAGTTTTTTAAACATCATGTCAAAAAGTCTCTTTGAGGACCAAGATGGTGCCCCGATTTAGCACTTGGCACTGGTACTGCCACTCCAGATTCCCCAAGGGCCTAGAGGCAGTTCAGAAAGCTGCAATGTCCCCTTTCAGACCCCAGATAACTATCTGAGAGAGAATATACAGTCAAGCAAGGAAAGCAGAGAAGCACACCTACCCTCCTCTCCTGTGTCACAGCGTACTCCACTACCTCGGTTCCATTTTCATTGTGATAAACCAAGTCAAATTTTCCAGGTTCTTTCAAGGCTGAAACCAGAAGGTAGGGAGGAAAAACAATAAGCCACTCCTCGGTAGTTAAAATAATACCCTACAGGGAATGTGTATCGTTAGGAAAACGGCTACAGTCAGTGGATGCAAAAGTTGGTTACACACGGTGCTCAGGACCAGGAGACCCCGAGAAAAACCCAGTGCCAGTGACAGGGGGCTTCTCAGTCATTTATCCAAGATGGTCTTTCTTTTATGAGTTTGATGAACTATCACTAGCATTCCCACAATAGAATGTGGAACCACAAGATAATCTCCCCAAATAATGTCTGTTTCAACAGGGAAAGGTAATGTGAAGTGTTGCTCTGTCTTCAGAAACCACACGTGCCTACGACTTGGTAAAAAGGCAGTCCTTGTTTGCATGGTACTATGGGATCAGAAAAAGGACTGTACAAGCAGAAGCCATGCAAAACAAGCTAAATAATCAAGGGAGAAAAATCATGATTGTCTCATGATCTCTAAGAGTTTCTGTCAAAACACTGAAAACCTTTACTGTATAGGGAAATGAAAAAAACAGTAAAACTAATAGTTATGTAGTACACTGCAACTTAAGACATTAGGAACACTGAGAATTAAAGTGTTTTATTTCTTTGTAAGAAACATATTGAAAGAAACAAAGCAGGAGGTATCACATTACCAGACTTCAAACTTTACTATAAAGCTACAATAATCAAAACAGCTTGGTATTGGTACAAGAACAGGCATATAGACCAATGGAATAGAATTGAGTTTCCAGAAGCAAATCCCCAATTTCTCAACCAACTCATCTTCGACAAAGCCACCACCACCTACCACTGGGGAGAGGAAAACCTATTCAGTAAGTGGTGCTGGGAAGAATGTTGCTGGTAGTTTGATGGGTATTGCATTGAATCTGTAGATTGCCTTGGGTAAGATGGACATCTTTACAATGTTGATTCTTCCAACCCATGAGCATGGGATATTTTTCCACTTGTTTGTGTCATCTTTGATTTCTTTGAGTAGTGTTTTGTAGTTTTCATTGCAAAGGTCTTTCACATTTCTGGTTAGAAAGATGCCAAGGTATTTCATTTTTTTTGTGGCTATTTTGAATGGGATTGTGCTTTTTATTTGGGTTTCTGTTTGTTTATTATTGCTGTAAAGAAATGCGATTGTCTTTTGCACATTTATTTTATATCCTGAGACTTTGCCA
>CAUYQG010015560.1:0-14743 GCA_963574415.1 Tarsius wallacei
CACGCCCGGCTAATTTTTTGATTTATTGTAGAGATGAGGTCTCGCTTGCCCAGGTGGGTCTCGAACCCGCGGGCTCAGGCAATCCACTCACCTCAGCCTCCCAAAGGCGCGGGATTACAGGCTGAGCCACCGAGCCCGGCAAGTTTTACATTTTGATGAGGTCCAATTGATCAGTTTTTCCTTTTAGGAATGGTGCTTTCTGTGTCAAGTCTAAGGACTTCTTGCCTAGCTCAACAGCTGAATATTTTCTCTGATTTTTTTTTTCTAAAAATGCTTAAAGTTTTACATTTTATATTTGAGTCCATGATCCCTTTTGGTTCATTTTTGAATAAGGTACATGATTTCGATTTGTGTACCTTATACAAAATTTCACTGCCTTAAGAAGCCTGTGTGCTCTGCCTATGCATCCGTCCTCACTCCACAATCACTGGCAACCACGAATCTTCTTACTATCTTCATAGTTTTACGTTTTCCAGAATGTCATATGGTAGTTGGATCTCACATTATATAGCCTTTTCAGGTTGGCTTCTTTCACTTAATAATATGTAATTACAGTTCCCCCATGTCTTTACATATCTTGATCATTTTTTTTTCTAGTACAGAAAAATATTCTATTGTCTCAGTGTACCAGTTTATTGATCTACTAAAGAACATCTTGGTTACTTCCAGGTTTTGGCAGTTATACATAGAACTGCTATAAACATCTGTATGCAGGTTTTTGTGTAGACATAAGTTTTCAGCTCCTTTGGGGAGATGCCAAGGAGTGTGATTGTTGGATTATATGGTAACAGTATGTTTAAAAAACAAAACAAAACAGTATGTTTAGTTTTGTAAGAAACTACCAAACTGTTTTTCAAAATGTCTGTGCCATTTTGCATTCCCACCAGCAATGAGAACTCCTGTTGTTCCCTAGCCAGCATCTGATGTTGCCATGTGTTCTGGATGTGGGTCATTCTAACAGGTATACAGTGGTATCTCATTGTTTTATTGCATTGATGTATTGATAAATGATATATGGTATATTGATCTATTGATAGATGATGTGGAACATCTTTTCATATGTCTGTTTGCCATTTGTATATACCTTTTGGTAAGATGTTAAGGTAACATGCTAAGACCTTTGGCCCATTTTTCAATTAGGTTGTTTGTTTACTTATTATTGAGCTTTAGGAGGTTTTTGTATACTTTGGATAACAGTCCTTTATTGGGTATGTCTTCTGCATATATTTACTTCCAGTCTGCGTCATCTTCTCATTCTCTGGAGGTATTGTGTTTTTGTTGCTGATTTGCCTGTGAATGTCCATCTCTCCAGCAACATTTGTTGAAAAAACGATTCCTCTTCTGTTGAGCTGCCTCTGCTCCTTGTCAAAAATCAGTTAAGCATATTTGTGTGGGTCTATTTCTGGGTTTGCTATTCTTTTCCATTGATTGTCTCGATTGCTATATAAGAACTCTTCAAATCAGGTAGAGTGATTTTTTCCACTTTAATCTTTGTCTTAATTGTTTTTCCCATTCTTGGATATTTTAGGATAACCTGTTTATGTCTACAAAAAGTCTTGCTGGAATTTTGATAGGAAGTACATTCAAATCATAGGTTAATTTGAGAAGAACTTAGTTGATATATTGAGTCTTCTAGACCGTAAACACATGTTGTGTGTCTCCATTTATTTAGCTTATCTGATTTTTTTTTTTCCCCGTGTTGGAGTCTCACTCTGTTGCCCAGGCTGGAGTGTAAACCACCCCATGGTCAACCTGCTGGACTTTGGCGATCCTTCCTCCTCAGCCTTCCAAGAAGCTGGAGCTACAGGTGTGCGCCCGGCTAATTTTTAATTTATTGTAGAGATAAGGTCTCGCCAAGTTGCCTGGGCTGGTCTCGAACCCACAGGCTCAGGCAATCCACTCGCCTTGGCCTCCCAAAACGCTGGTATTGTAGGTTGAGCCACCAAGTCCAGCCAGCTTATCTTTTTTTAAAATCATCATTGCGTAATCTTCAACATACAGATCTTGCATATATTTTGTGAAGCTTATACCTAAGTATTAACTTTTCTTTGGAGTGACTCAAGTGATATTATGGGTTTTTGTTGTTTGAATTGGAATCTCACTCTATCTCCCAGGCTGGTGTGCAGTGTTACGCTCATGGCCACCCCAGTGTCAACCCGCTGGGCTCCGGCGATCCTTCTGCCTCAGCCTTCCAAGTAGGCAGAACTACAGGGGCACGCTACCACACTTGGCTACTTTTTTGATTTATTGTAGAGATGAGGTCTTGCCAAGTTGCCCAGGATGGTTCTAACTCGCGGGTTCAGGCAATCCCCTCATCTCGGTCTTCCAAAGTGGGTATTAAGTTTTTAATTTTCATCGCCACATGTTCATTATTAATGTATTGAGTTTTACGTATGATCTTGTGTCCTGTGACCTTGCTGAACTCTTGGGATTTTCTATATAGACAATCATGCTATTTGCAAATAGGGACAGTTTTATTTCTTCTGTCCCATTTTTGTATGCCTTTTATTTTTTTCTCTTTTTTCCCCCTTATTACAGTGACTAGGACTTTCAGAGCAATGTTAATTAAAAGTAGTGAGAGGGGACATCTTTCCCTTAATCCCATTCTTAGGAGAAAAGCATTCAGTCTTTCACTGTTAAGAAAAATATTGGCTGTGCTTTTTGTTTTTATTTTTTTAATAATACTTTTGGTCAAATTGAGGAAGTTCTTGGTTTGCTGTGTGTTTTTATCATGAATGAGTATTGGATTTTGTCAAATGCTTTCTCTGCATCAATTGATATGATCATATGATTTTTCTTCTTTGGCCTGCTGCATTACGTTGTTTGATTTTCAAATGTTGAACTAGCCTTGCACACCTGGAAGAAATTCTACTTGGTCATGGTGTATAATTATTTTTACACATTGTTAGATTCAGTTTGCTAATATTTTGTTGAAGACTTTTGTGCCTAAATTTGTAAGAAGTATTGCTCCGTAGTTTTCTTTTTTGCCTGGTTTTTGTATTAGGGTAATGCCAGCCTTATAACATTATCTGTGAAGTACTTGACTCCTGTTCTATTTCGTAGGAGCGATTGTGAAAAAGAAATCTTACATTTTAAAAAATGTCGGCCACTAACTTCAATTAGTTTTAAACACTCTGTGGGCCGAACAAATGTGCCTGCTGACTGGGGTTGGTTCAAGGCATGCCTCTCAGTAACCTCCACTTAAAGGTTGTTCTTATTTTATTTTATTTTTTATTTTTTTGAGTTGAAGTCTCACTCTGTCGCCCAGGCTGGAGTGCAGTGGCACGCTTACGGCCTCCTCAGTCTTCACCCTCCTGGGGCGAGCAGATGTTTCCTGGCTCTGCAAGTCTTAACATCTCTAGCCTCAGCCAGACATGACCCAGCAGGGCTTTATGGTGTTGCCTTTAGAATTCCAGGGCCGGACAAGGCTTGCTTTCCGTAAAGAAACAAACAGTAGTGAAGTGTGAATGTGTCTGGCTGAGAGAGCCAGGGCTCTCCCATGGAGCTGGGGCCTCAGACCCATATTTCCGCTGTCTCCTGGATATCTCTACCTGGTGTCCCACAGCCACCCCAAGTCCCTCAAACCTGGACCCAGCTTCCCTTTCCATCAAGCTCCTCCTCCTGTGCTCCCCATCCTGGGTACCATGATTCACCTGGTCATCTAAGGCAGAGATCCAAAGGTCACTCTTGACTGTGCCCACTCCCATTCCCCACATCTAATAAATCACCCTGTTATTAGTTAATTAATTGATTAATGGCCTGATAATTTAGGCTTCCAAAAGTCTACTTAATTAGAACTTTTTTGGGCTGGAAGAGACAGAGGCCCATCTCCCATGACCACAAGCAGAGAAAGGGAATGTTGGCTTGTAGAACTGAGAAGCCCACAGAGAGGGTCTAGCTACCATAGTGGCTGAGCCCTGAGGCTCAAGAGATGACGAGATGACACTAGAGATCTCTCTGGATCTTGCCCTCCTCTCCTCTGTAATTCCTTAGTGTTCAGGGAGGTGCCCTGGGCCTGGTAGAAAAGATGCCCCCGGCAGCTCCAGGGTTCCACGCTCCTTCCAACCAATGGTCCAGCCTCCCAGTTAGCCCCCTCTAAGGAATGTGACTGGCAACAGTTGTGCCATGTGCCCTCTCTGGGGTCAGTCACCGTGCCCAGAATAGGGAACACTCCGATAACCAGCCTGAGTGACGTACCCACCCCTATAGGGCAGATGCGGGCCTAACTTGATGATAGCCCCATCAGCAGCACTTGGAGCAGTTTCTCAAAGGACAAACAGGTAGCGCATATCCATGACATGATCTTTTCTAACAGTTTTTCTCCTCTCCGTCTCCACCGTCACAACCCTACTGTCTCACTCCTGTATTGCTGCAAACATCCCCAAACTGGTGTCTGCCTCGGCAGGCACTCTCCCCATCCCACCCAGGATGCTAGGCCTCTAGGAGGGTCTCTGTCTATGTCGTGTACTTGGAGTTCCCTGCATCCTGCTTACAAGGAAATGTTTGAAAGGAAAGTTGCAAGTCTGAAGGAACTACCTGTTCACAGATTAAGGACCAAGCACCGAGGAGCCTTGTCACCAGGGCAAAAGAGGAAAGACAGGCCTGCCCAGGCCTGGCCCTCGTCTTCTCTGTACACCCTCAGGCTCCAGGTCCCTCGCCACTCTGTTATCTCATTCCACCTGGGTAGGCACCAGCGGGGTGAGAGCACATTGTGCTGGGAATAGAAACCAGCCAAGACTGTCCCTCTGATCCTCTGGGGGATCCTGGTCCTCATGGCCGGTCCTAACAGCGAGAACCCTTTGCTTTCAGCAGGAGGACGCCGATTTGCGCAACGTCATCCTGTGGCCTCCAAACCCCGAGCCCTCGAAGGTACTGGGGGGTGTTGCCTCCCAGACCCTTCCTAACATCCAGATGACTGCGGACATTTGGCGTGGATGTGCATTTCGATTTTTCTCCTGCTCCCTCTCTCATGGCTTCCTCTCTTCCACCTCAAATAAGTTGAAGAACACTTAGAAGTTGGCAATACATACTTAGATTTTTTGAAATAGCATTTTGGTGTGCCTGTTCAATAACTAGCTCAGTTTATTGGCTTTGCAGTGCTGAATAAGGCTTATGCTGTCGGCAGAAAGGAGGGAGGATGCTGGGGGTCAGTGCTAACTCTTCCAAACTTTTCTACTTTTATTTCCTTTCTCCTCGAGTACGGCTGGAAATGAGGTGGTGGACCCAACTTCGCCACAGTGGACGAAACTGATTTGTTTTTAAAAAAAAAAAAGAGCCGGGCTCGGTGGCTCAGCCTGTAATTCCTCACTTGGGGAGGCTGAGGTGAGTGGATTGCCTGAGCCCGCGGGTTCAAGATCCGCCTGAGTAAATTGGCGAGACCTCATCTCTACAATAAATCAAAAAAATTAGCCGGGCATGGGAGCGTGCGCCTGTATGTAATTCCAGCTGCTTGGAAGGCTGAGGCGGAAGGATCGCCGGAGCCCAGCAGGTCGAGGCTGCGGTGGCCGGGAGCGGCCACTGCACTCCAGTCTGGGCGACAGAGTGAGACTCCAACTCAAAAAAAAAAAAAAAAGAAAGAAAGAAAAATCTGAAAAGGTGAAGAAGGTGGTACCAAGAAAGCTAAGAGATGTGAACATTTCAAGGAGAGGGTGCTGCAGAGAAGTCAAGTCAAACTCTGGATGAGATATGTCTATTGCTGTTGGCAGTGACTAGGTCACTGGTGACCTTGACAATCGCAGTCTAAGTGAAGAGGTTTTACCAAAATCCTCATGACGGGAGTTGAGGTGGAGGACATGAGGGAATAAGCAAAGGCAGCACCTTCAAGAAGTCTGGTTTTGAAATGAAATTGGTAAAACAAGTTCCTTTATAAAAATTAAATTTCTTGGAATATCAGTTAGACTGAAATATTGTTTAATATTTTACAATATTATTGCTAAAATATAAATGGTTCTAGAGAATATTTAAAGGAAATGTCTTTTTCTTCAATTCTTAAATGTTGAATTTGTGCTAATACTTAGTATTCAAAATTCTTGTTTAATATGTTTCTTTTTAACTTATTCCATCTATTTTAACTGAAGAAGTCAAATGTCTCTCCTTGGTTCCTTAAATATGTGGCTTTCAGGCAGTTTTATTATCAAGAGTCATTTAGATTGACGGTTTACACAGCCAACAAAAAGAAAATATTCTATACCAATGAGAGGAAAAGTTTGGATATACCTTTATATCTTTCCTTGATACCTTGTCTCTCTTCCCACTGAGAAAGAATTGGTTGACTTTAAAATCCAACTAATTTAACTTTCTTGGTTTACAATAGATGAACTGATTAGTAGGGAAATAGATCCATAGAAAAGCATTGTATGTTCAAAACATAGAATATGTAAGTGGCAAAATTATATTTGTAACTCTGATCTCAATGATTTGATTGTATAACCTGTCTTTTCCCATTGAATCCATGTCTCTTAAGGTTGACAGAGTCCTTTTCTAATAAGGACAAAATTATAAAATACAAGGTAGATTCCCTGTCTTCTATAGTAATAACTATTATGATTACTTGAAGTTTACCTGAAATGCCAGACTCTTGTGTAGCAACTGCTTATGCTAAGATCCACTATGTGGGATCAGATATAAACTACTTCAGCAAGAGTTCTTCTTGGAGGTAATTTCAACAAAAGTTTTGTTCCGTACTAAACTTCTATTTGATAAGTTAAGTTCTGTGATTCCAAGTACTGAGCACGTTTTTCTAAATACGTTGGACAGGAACTTTGCCAGACACTACATATTGCAATAATTATTTTCCGTAATGAGAAACTACTCTAGACATTAAGCAGAAAATTTGATTGCTCAAAATTGATCTCTTACTGTGGTTTAAAAAAAGGAGGCAGGGACATTGTTGGGAAGAAAACTTGTGAAAAAATTGCTAGAAAAAATCCCAAATACCAGAACCTAAATAACAATCTTGGCTATTGCAATGAGTAAATTTGGGGAAACACACACACACACACACACACACACACACACACAGACATATACACATATCCCTTAGTTGCAAGAAAATGATCATCTAAAACTACTATAGGGATTTTTTTTTTTAATTTGAAAAAAAAGAAATGTTCTCAGTATGTCTTCAGAAAGACTGGTTCCAAATTTTGGAAAAGACTGACTCCTTTATTTTTTAAATCCCGTGACTGATGTGTACTATCATAAATCAATAGTGACTTTTTATATTTTAGTGGCTGCATCATATGTGCTTCCAATCTTAGAAACTGACAAAACCCTGCTGTGTATTACTTGCCTTTTTTCCATTTTTTTCTTTGGCTACATAATTTAAATGAAATGTCTACTTCTTATCAAAATTTTTGATTAAATATTGCATTCTTGTCAAAAAGAACAACAAAAATAATGTTGATATAGATAAACTTATACAAACAAAACATTTAACTTCAATATGAAAAATAAAATCATTTTCTATTTCAGTATGTTAAATAAAAGATGACAAAAATTTAAAATGCTATCACAAAAATGTCAAGAAAAAGGACTAATTTTTGAGGCTTATTCATGGTACAGTGTCTCATTTAACTTAAAGTCTATTAGATAAAACTAGAAATAAAGAGGGATTGAAAGTGTTCTTGTTCGTTTTGTTGATTCAGTATATGCTAGGATACAAAACAGATATGCGATAATAGATTGTTTTCTAAAAGAATGAATGTAGATAACAGAAATTTTATTCAAGTAAATTTTGTTTAAAAATAAGAATAAAGTAGCCTTAGAAACAGACATACTCTGAGATGGAGACGATAGCATAAATCATTTTATAAAAACTGCTGACAACATTTTAATATGTATGAAAATGTCCTTTAAAAAATGTCCTATTATTTATTTTTATTATTATAAAATATAGGTTTATGTTGTATACAGGTTTACAATATTCAAAATGTTTCACTTGTTGTATCTCTTTTATTCTCATAACCACTTTGTGAAATAGTAAAAAAGTCATAAGTTTCCTTATTTTTTCAGATGAAGAAACTGGGGCTCAAAGATTAAGGGTTTAAAAAGGCTATCTGTGTCAGGAGCGTTGGCTCATGCTTGCAATTATAGAACTTTGGGAGGCTGAGGAGGGAGGATTTTTTGAGCTCAGGAGTTCCTGGGTGACAGAGTGAGATGCTGACTCCAAAAAAAAAAAAAAAATGCCATCTGAATCTTAACACAGAGTTCTAGCATGTACCATTGTGGTATTCCACTGAAAAGTCTCATATAGCTATTGACTTAATTCATTTATTTTAAGTGTATTTATTAGATCTGTATACATACTCACATAAGGATTGAAGCAAAATATATAAATATTAATTAATTATGTTTTAATGCATTCTACTCTTTATTTTTAAAATAAACAAAATTATACATTAAAATAGCAACCATGGTCTTCACATTTTTTTAGTTTACTCTCTCATAAGCATTTAATCTGAAGTTGGGCCACTTATTTCAAGGCAGGAGGAATGTTCCTTTCTGAGTATAGGTATTGAGACAGTACATTATCTGTGGAAGGCTAAAAACAAGATTACAATGAGAAATCAAACTACAAGTCAGTTCTCCTCTTATTTGTATATGCTACAGCAATTTTAAATAATGTCAGTTTTAAAATAATCCTCCCTGCCAAGGTGTACTAAGCCCACTGTCCCAGCCCACCCAACCACCATTCTCCACTTGTCATATCCCAGGAAACAAGTGTGATAACTGAACTTCTTTAACAGCATATATCCCAAAATAATCTATGTTGGTAGTTTTAAGTGGCAAGTATTATTTTCCATTAATTTGCCATGACAGTAAGAAACTGGAACTCATGGGAAGCACATGTTTCTATATTCTGTCTCCTCAATAATGCTTTCCCCAAAATACTCCTTATAATAATATTCTTGTAGATTAATCTCACAGAAGTTCATAATATGCTTATAGAAACACCAGGGTTTACAAATGTGACCAAAAAGATGAATTTGATGAACCATGCAGGAGCCAGGTTAATGGCCATTGTGTACCTGGCACATTTCTGTTATCAAAACCACTACTTGAAGAAACAATTAGGCTTTAATCAGCTAGATATGAATAACATGATGAATAAAGATTTGAAAGCCTGTGAAAGAGCACCAGTTTGCTATATATCTACACACACACACAAACATGCATGCTTATTTATAAAATTATAATCAACGGAACTTGAATAAAAGTACAAATGTAAAGCCAAGTGAATTTAATTATTCAACCTTTTTGTTAAAGTTAATTTATACATTTGTTTTAGAGAAAACCACTAACAAAGCTCTTGATTTCTGAAAGCAGCTGACAACGTCTCTAGTTGTACCTATGAATAAGATTAAAAACACGTAAATTGGGAGACTTTGGTATTTGGTAATAGTCGAGTAAGTAATAAAAGCAACACTCATGCTAAGGAATACTAGCAAAGCTGGACACTTTTTTAATGAAATTGGGGAATTAACACAATAGCAAAGAATTACAGTGTACTGAGTATTTTTGAGCTGTTTTTCTCCTAAGTATACTTTCCAATTTCAGTGTTAGTAGTTGAGAGATTAAAAGACTTAATGATACTTTTGAATGTCTCACTAAGCTAAAAAGATAGGAATTCAATTTCAAGGTCACATTTGGGAGCCATGACGAAAGCCCTTTGCATACAGTTGGAATCATGAATGTCAGATATTTCCTAGGAATAATAATAAGTTGCAAGTAAACAGGTTTGCTGAAGACCACAGCACAGTATTGAATCATCTCAGTCCCTGAAATTTGACTGATGGAATCAGAGGGCCTCAGTAGACGGAATATAATGTCATTCAGGCCTCATTTTATTCTACAAAATGTTTTGCTAATACAATGACTACGAACAAGCCAAATTAACAAGGCATAAAAGGAAACAAGTCAAAGTAAGTAGACACCAAAAGAAACAAAACCAAACAGACAAAGGGGCTCCAGATATGCATGTATTTTTTCTGAAGCATCTTGTATTGCTGTAGACTTAACTCATTCATTCTAATTGTATTTATTAGATCAGTATAAATATTCACATAAGGATTGAAACAAAATATGGAAATATTGATTCATAATGCTTTGATGTATTCTACTCTTTATTTTTAAAATAACCACAATGATAACAACCACATGGCTTTTTCAGAATAACTATGTTTACTATATTAAGCCATACAAAAGATAAATTTAAAATGTCAACAGTGATCTGGTAACTATAATAGAGAATCTAAAGGTAATTAGAGTACTGGAAAATATAATAACAAAATAAGAGTTAAATGAACGGGATTAATTGAAGATTTCATCCAGCTAGAGAATGAATTAGAAATAATAGAGAAAAAGAAATTCAGAATGAAGCATGGAGAGGTAAAAGGATAGAAAACTAATCATGAGTATGAGAAATAGAGATATAGTGAGAAGATCTGATATATGTGTATTGGAGTCTCATAAGATGAGCGAGAATAGAAACAGCCACAATTGAAGAAATAATGGTTATAAATTTTTCAATACTGATGAAAAACTTTAAGAAACTCATAACACTTTAAAAAAAAGAAATCTATACCTAGCCAAATCAAAATAAAGCTGCTGAAAACCAAAAAAAGTTATTAAAAACTTTAAAGTAGCAAAAATTGAATGCTTTTTAAAAGTAAATATTTGCCAGTTGGATACTAAAAAAAAAACTATAAATTTGAAGAACATAAAACAGCATCTTTAAAGTCTGAATAAAAACAAACAAAACACCCACTGATGTGTAATTCTATACAATAAATTATTCTCTAAGAATTAAGGTGAACAAAATATATTCTTTAGGAAAACAAAAAAAATTTATTTGATAATAGCCTATAAGCCTATATTTAAATAAATACTAATGATTTTTTCAGCAGAAGGAAAATGATCTCAAGCCTGAAAGATATTGAAAATATGTAAATAAAAAATATGCAGATATATCAGAGTAAATATTAACTGTCTAAAACACTAATAGTGTTTTATTATAAACCTTGTAGAATTTAGTGTGTATAGAATTTAAAACATGACAACAATAAGTGAGGAGTGGAGAAAATGAAAAAAAGTCTGAGGCATTTGCAACACTTCTAAAGGTGATCAGTGGTAGCAATTAATATAGTATATGATAAAAGTGAAAGATGTGTGTTGTAATCTGTGGGCAACCATAGAAAGTGAGAACTAAATTCTGATCTTTTTTTTTTCTCTCTCTTGTCGAATTCCTAACAAAGGGGCCAGGGGAGGCAGGCTTTTATTAATCCTATAGAGTGTGGGTTATTTTCCAATGTGACTCTGACATAACATTGCATAATAGATGAAGAAGGAAATAAAAAATATAATATGACCCTGATTTCTTAGGGAGATTTGCATCTGTATAGAATCTCCTTTCAACTACGATGTATAAAGGGGCTACATGTTCGCTATATATTCTTTTTCAGGGATGCTATTTATAAGACTTCATCTACATATCAAGAATCTTACTTTCCTGAAGAATCCCTCTTACCTCAATGTGGTATTTCCTTTAATAATTTCAAAATCCCTTAGACAAGGCAAATCTTTGAATCCACCTATGACCTGCAAGCCCCCACTTGGAGATGTTCTGCTTTTCCAGACTAAACCAATGTGAATCTCACATGTATTGATTTATGGCTTTTTGTAACTTCTATCTACCTAAGAGGTATGCAACTAAGCTGCAATTCAACCACCTTGGGTACATATTCTCAGGGTCACCTGGGACAGTGCCATGGGCCTAGGTCACTCACATTGGGCTCAGAATAAACTCTAAAAATATTTTACAGAGTTTGGCATCTTTCATCAACAAAGCAATATTAAAAATAATATATATTGATCCAAAAGAAAGTAATAAATGAAGACAAAAGAACATAGAGGATTGGATTAAGACGGCTGATGAGAAGCAGCGAGAGTGAGTTTCTCCCACAGAGTAAACCAAAATAGAGAGAATTCCTCAGCTCTCAGACTGGAATGAGACCAGCAGCATGTCCCACGAATCACCAAAGAAGTGGTAATATTCACAGAGTACAAAGAAAAAAAATTGGCCTGCATTGGAACTGGCCAGACTCACTTGACTCACAGCACAGACCATGAGCAGTCTCTAGATGCAGCAAGAGAGGTGAATGATGGGAATTCAGGAACTCTGTGCTCCTGCCACAAACTTCGAAGGGCCCCTAAGCCTTGTGAGACTCCAGTCCCTCACAGAAAACTCTTACTGACAGCTGTGCTTTGCCAAAACCCACATGAAAAGGTCTAGGATAAAAAGCCCATAGCAGCTTCAGTCAACACTTCTTGTGAACTCAATCCTTGTCGCTGACTGCTTTCTAGTCAGCCTGGGAGGGAACAAGCCCTGGGAAGGAAGGGTAAATTGACCTGTGGCAGATACTTCCTGACTGGGGCAAGCCGCAGTGAGAATACCTGAGGCTAGTTGAACTTTAGCATTTTGAATATAGACTGCCTGAGACTAAGGTGGGAGAGCTGGGTGGGACTCATTGCCACATCAGCCTTTTATTCCTCTGTAAGATCTTTTGTGTAGCCTCTGCACAACACAGTAACATTATCATAGTGGCTGGGGACTCTTTTCCAGTCCCCATTGGGATAGCAAATTGTGCACACAGGTGGGAAGCTTGATTGCTTTTTCTCCTACCTCCCTCAAAGGCCCAAGGCTGACAGAAAACTTGGATAATTCCCACAGCCCTGCCCAGTGCCCAAGTTGGCTGGGTACTTTTGTGCAACAACAGATGACAAGCAGAAAGCAACAGCCACCATCGTAGCTAGCTCTCTCCTGCAAATGCCATCTCCTGGCCAGAGGTCAATGGGCACAGTTCTTTACATCAGATATAATGCCACACCTTTGGGGAAGATTTTATTCCAGACTCCAGCTAACACCACTATCCAAGACACCCCAGCCACTCAGGATGCCTTGAGCCTGTGCAGGTACCCAGCACAATGCCATTTAATAACTCAAGGCTACATTAAACCTAGGAAATGGTACAGTGGCTAAGATAGCCCCCTGAAATCTCAAATAAGAAGAAAATAGTCTACCCAAATGATAAGGAACCAGGAAAATAATACTGATGATGTGAAAAGTCAGAGTTCTTTAACACCCCCAAAAGACCACAATAACTCTTTAGCAATGGACACTCACCAAAATGAAGTCTTAGAAATTGCAGAGATAGAATTTAAACATTGATTATAAAATTACTCATTGAGATTCAGAAGAAAGTTAAAAACCAACAAAGAACAAAAATTATTCAGGACATGAATGGAAAATTCTCCAAAGAGATAGACACCTTATTAAAAAAAAAAAAGCTAAACTTCTGGAAAAGAAATACTCATTTAGGGAAAAATAAAATGCAGTGAAAAGTTTTACAATAGACTAGAACAAGTAGAAGAAAGGATCTCAGAACTTGAAGATAAGACTTTTGAATTAACTCACTCAGACAACAATAAAGAAAAAAAAATCTAGATATCAGAAAAAAGTCTCCAAGAAATGTAGGATTATGTAAAATGCCCAAACTTAAGAATTATAGGTGTTCCTGAGAAAGAAGAGAAAACAACAGGTTTGGAAAGCCTATTTGAGAAAATAGTTGGGGAAAACTTCCCTGACTTTGCCAGAGAGTTAAATATTCAGATGCAAGAATTCGGTGATTCCCCATAAGATTTATTGTGAAATGTTCATCTCCAAGACATATAGTCATCAGACTATGCAAGGTTAATGTGAAGGAAAAAATTTTAAGAGCAAAGAGACAAAAGCATCAAATAACTTATTAAAGTATATCTATCAGACTAATAGTAACCTTCTCAGCAGATTCTATAAGCCATAAGGGACTAGTGTCCTATCTTTAATCTCCTCAAAAAGAATAACAACCAAAAATTTTGTATTTCATAAGACTAAGTTTCATAAATGAAAGCAAAATAAAGTCTTTCTCAGAAAAGCAAATACTGAAGAATTTGTTACCACTCCACTGGCTCTGCAAGAAACACTTAAAGGAGTTCTAAATATTGAATCAAAAGTTTAACTACAGCAGTAGAAAAACCCAGAAATCATAAAGCTCATAATTCTTGGAGAACATCAACACATTAGAGGAAAAAAAAATAAATAACAATCTGCATGATAAGCAGAATAGCACCATTCATACATCATTAAGCCTGAGCATTAATGGTCTTAAGGCCCCATCTAAAAGACATAGACTAGCAGAATGAATGGAAAAAATAATAATAATAAACAGTACAAGTATCTGTTGCCTTCAAGAAACCCACTTAACACACAAAGACTCCTATACACTCAAGGTAAAGGAGTGGGAAAAAAATATTCCACACAAATGGAAATCAGAAACAAGCAGGAGTAACCATTCTTATAACACATTTTAAATAATAATTTAAAAGCCAGGCTCGGTGGCTCAGCCTGTAATCCCGCACCTTTGGGAGGCTGAGGTGAGTGGATTGCCTGAGCCTGCGGGTTCGAGACCCGCCTGGGCAACTTGGCGAGACTTCATCTCTACAATAAATAAAAAAAATCAGCTGGGCATGGTAGCGCGCGCCTGTAATTCCGGCTTCTCGGAAGGCTGAGGTGGAAGGATCGCCAGAGCCCAGCAGGTCGAGGCTGCGGTGGCCGGGAGTGGCCACTGCACTCCAGTCTGGGTGACAGAGTGAGACTCCAACTCAAAAAAAATAAAAATAAATAAATAATAATAATAATAATAAT
>CAUYQG010015565.1:0-20702 GCA_963574415.1 Tarsius wallacei
CCCTACTAAGAGTTTAAATCTGGGCACTCAAGACAAAATTCTCAGCCTTTGCTTTTCCATTGACCTGCTGGGCTCAGGTGATCCTTCTGCCTCAACCTTCCAAGTAGCAGAAACTATAAGGCGTGTGCTACCACCCAGGGCTAATTTTTTGATATATTATAGAGACGAGATCTCACCAAGTTGCCCAAGCTGCTCTCAAAGTACAGTAGCATGCTCACGGTCACCCCAGCATTGACCTGCACCGCTCCGAAGATCCTTCTGCCTCAACCTTCCAAGTAGCTAGAACTACGGGCACGCGCCACCACACCTGGCTAATTTTTTGATATATTATAGAGACGAGGTCTCACCAAGTTGCCTAGGCACAGGCAATCTTCTCTCCTCGGCCTCTCAAAGTGCTGGGATTACAGACTTGAGTCACCACGCCTGACCGGATGCCAGCAGTTTTACTTGCTTTTACTTTTGCACCATCAGTGCAACTAGCAAATAATCAGTGAAATCATCAGTGAAAAAGGCAAATAATGTCTCGGAATTGTTATGAAGAGTTCTGACTTCATAAATCTCCTAAAAGGGTCTTGGAAATCCCCAGGGATCTGCAGACTGAACTTCTACACTTTTGCTGAACTAGGATATAAAGCAAGTCTCAAAACACTAAAAAGAACAGATATTAATCATGCAAATTATGATCTCTGCCCACAATGCAATTAGATTAAGATTTTAATTACAAAAAAAGATCGCTGTCTCTTAACATTTGGAAACTTTAGAAGTGTTTTTTGCTTTTTTTTTTTTTTTGAGTTGGAGTCTCATTCTATCACCCAGGCTGGAGTGCAGTGGCACACTCATGGCCTCCCCAGTGTCGACCTGCAGGGCTCCAGCGATTCTTCCGCCTCAGCCTTCCAAGTAGCCAGAACTACAGGCGTGCGCTAGCACGCCAGCTAATTTTTGATTTATTGTACAGATGAGGTCTCGCCAAGTTTCCCGGGCTGGTCTCAAACCCACTCGCCTCAACCTCCCAAAGTGCTGGGATTACAGGCTAAGCCACCAAGCCCGGCCTAGAATTTTTTTAAAAAATAATTAATCAAAGGAGAAATCATACCAAAGTAAAAACAGACTTAGAACTGAATCATAACAAAAATACATGACAAAACTTGCAATATGCAGCAAAAGTGAAATTTAAAAGAAATGTATAGTTTTAAATGCCTACATTAGAAAAGAAGAGGCCAGATGTGGTGGCTCATGCTTGTATTCCCAGCACTTTGGGAGGCCAAGGCAGGAGGATTGCTTGAGACCAGGAGTTTGAGGCCAGCCTATACAACATAGTAAAACCTCGTCTCTACAAAAATCAAAAAATTAACTGGGCATGGTGGCACTTGCCTGTAGTCTCAGCTACTCAGGAGGCTGAGGCAAAAGGATGACCTGAGCCCAGGTCAAGGCTGCAGTGAGCTGTAAATGTGTCACTGCACTCCAGCCTGGGTGAAAGAGTGAGACCTCAACTCTAAATAAATAAACAAACAAACAAATAAATACAAAGAGAAACTATTACAGTTGAAAACTTCAACACCTCCTCTTCAAGCAAGACTGTAGAACTCAACAATATCATTAATCAACAGGATCTAAACATATGTAGAACATGAGCAGAATACACATTCTACTCATGTGCCCACCAAGATTTAAGCATAACTGTGCCATAAAACAAACTTTAACAAATTAAAAATATTTAAAATCATACAGTGTGTTGTATAACTGTGCCATAAAACAAATTTTAACAAATTCAAAATATTTAAAATCATACAGTGTGTTTTCAATTACAATGGACTCAAACTAGGTATCAATAACAGAATAACAGGAAAATCTCCAAACACGTGGAAACTAAACAACACACTTCTAAAGAATCCACACATCAAAGAGTGTCTTAGTCCTTTCAGACTGCTGTAACAAAATATTACAAACTAGGTAGCATATAAATAACAGAAATCTATTTCTTACAGTTCTAGAAGCTGAGAAGTTCAAGATCAAGGAGTCAACAAATTCAGTATCTAGAGAGGTCCACAGACAGCATCTTATTGCTTTGTCTATTCATGGTAAAGGGGGCAAGATAGCTCTCGGGGGGCTATTTTATTTATTTATTTTTATTTTATTTTTGAGTCAGAGTCTCACTCTATCACCCAGGCTGGAGTGCAGTGGCACAATCACAGCTACCACAGTCTCAACCTACTGGGCTCAGGTGATCCTTCTGCCTCAGCCTTCCAAGTAGTTGGGATTACAGGTCCCACCATGGTTTCAACACATGAATTTTGGCAGTACACAAACATTTGCAACCACCATGCCTGGCTAATTTTTTAAATTATTTATTGTAGAGATGAGGTCTCACCATGTTGCCCAGGCTAGTCTTGAATGCCTGGGCTCCAGCAATCCTCTTACCTTGGCCTCCCAAAGTGCTGGGATTACAGGTGTGAGCCACTGTACCCAGCTGGGGCCTCTTTTATAAGGTTACTAATCCCATTTGTGAGGGTTGTGCTCTCATGACCTAACCGTCTCCCAATGGCTCCACCTCTTAATATCATCATATTGGCGGTTAGGTTTCAACACATGAATTTTGGGGGGACACAAACATTTAGACCATAGCAATCAGTACATCTCAAGGGAAATCAAAATACATTAATTTGAGTGAAAATGAAAATACGACACATCAAAATTTGTGGGGCACAGCTAAAGTAGTATTCAGAGGGAAATTTGTAGCAATAAATGCATACATCAGAAAAGGAAAATCTCACCTCAGTAATCTAAGCTTCTACCTCTATAACTTAGAAAAAGAACAACATAAACCTAAAGCAAGAAGAAAGAAGGAAATAACAAAGAGCAGAAATTAGTGAAATTGAAAATATAAAAACTATAGAGAAAATCAATTAAACAAAGAGTTGGTTCTTTTAAAATCTCTAGCAAGAATGACAAAGAAAAGTAAAAAAAAGACAGACATTACCAATATCCAGAATGAAACAAGGGATATCATTACAGTCCCTACAGACATCAAAAGGATAAGGGAATACTTAAACAAAATTTTACACATCTAAATATGACAACTTAAATAAAATGAATACATTCCTTTAAGAACATGAACTACCACAACTCACCAAATATGCAGATATATCATTTGAATAGCATATAACTATTAAGAAATTGAATTCATAGTTTTAAAACTCCCAAAGAAGAAATCTCCAAGCCCAGATAGTTTCACCAGAGAATTATATCAAACAATTAAAGAAGCATTAACACCAACTCTAAATAATCTCTTCTACAGAATAGAAGAAAGCATTTTCTATTCATTTTATGAAGTTAGTATTACCCTGATACAAAAACCAGATAAAGGTAATACAAAAAAGATAACTGCAGACCAATATCTCTCATGAACTTAGATGCCAAAATTCTTGACAAAATATTAAAATACCTAATCCAGTAATGTATTTAAAAAATTGTACACTGTGACCATGTGAGATTTATTCCAGATATGCAAGCCTGGATCAATACTTTAAAAACAATTAGTGTAATCAACCATATCAGAAAAAGAAATCTAAATAAGAACTTATGGTTTGAGAAACTATGACAAGAAAGGCTTATGAGTTTTCCTTTATTCATATTGAACCAAATCTTGGAAATTCTGTAGGGTTATTAGTTGTAAAGTAGCTGCCTTAGATTAGGACCAGAGATTGGCTTTAAAATGATTCTGTTGACTATGTCTATTTTTATACTTTTCCCAATAGCAAAACATCATAATAACACATTCAAAATGACAATCCCACTTACATGGTTAGACACCATGCGATGAGAATTACTACAGGAGAAGTCATGCGTGTGGCCTTACTAAAGTCAAGCTATACAAATACGCACGTTGGTGTGGATCTTTTCTGAAGGTTTATTGATGACCATTGAAAACTTAAAGCACTTTGGCAGGCGGAGGTGAGAGGATTGCCTGAGTCCAGGGATTTTAGACCAGCCTGGGCAACTTGGTGAGACCTCATCTCTACAATAAATCAAAAAATTAACAGGGTATGGAGGCACATACCTGTGGTTCCAGCTTCTTGGAAGGCTGAGGCAGAAGCATAGCCTGAGCCCAGCAGGTCGAGGCTACAGTGGCCATGAACATGCTACTGCACTCCAGCCTGGACTATGGAGTGAGACTCCTACTCAAAAAAAAAAGAAAGAAAGAAAACTTAAAACTGCATATTAAAAGGTTATCATCTGTAATCCCAACACTTTGGGAGGCCAAGGTGAGTGGATTGCCTGAACCCGTGGCTCGAGACCAGCCTGGGCAACTTGGGGATACCTCATCTCTACAGTAAATTAAAAAATTAGCCGGGTATGGTAGCACATGCCTGTAGTTCCAGCTACTTGGAAGGCTGAGGTAGAAGGATTGCTAGATCCCAACAGGTCGATGCTGGAGTGGTCATGAGTATGCCACTGTACTCCGGCCTGGGCAACACAGTGAAACTCCAACTCAAAAAAAAAAAAAAATTATCACTTTTTTTGTTGTTGTGAAGCTAGAGAAAACCATTAAATTTGTTGTTGTGAAGCTAGAGAAAACCATTAAACCATATCAACAAGCTAAAGAAGAAAAATCACATGATCTTATTAATTGATGCAGAAAAATAATTTGATGAAATTCAACATTCATTTATGATTAAAAAAATAGTGGCAGGACATTTCCTCAACTTTATAAAGAGCACCTACAAACCTTTGGCTAACATTATTCTTCACAATGAAAGATTAAATGTTTTCCCCTTAAGATCAAGAACAAGGCAAGATGTCCTTTTTGTCTTATGCTGATGTATCTTGGATGTGACTGAATGCCAATAGTTAAGACAGAACACTTGGAAGTTGTTCAACACAGGAACTGCAGGTTGTTGGTTAGAGGAGCCATGAAGAAGGATCTTCCACAAAGCCCACGTCTCCCCACCACTTGTCTGTTCCAAGGTAATATGCCTGGAATGCAGGGCACACCTGTAGCACCCGGAAACCCACAGGCCTCATGAGCTCCAGGCTGGAATTCAGACATGTAAAGGGTGGCCTGTGATGACTTGCTACTCCAGAAGGTTACTGCAGCCATGACTGTGGTCACTCAAGTATCCAACCCCTTTAAAGGTAAGCTTTATTATTTTCCAGATTTACTAATTCCTTAATGATATAGTTTGCCACTTATTTCAAAGGTGACACATTCTAAACACCGTAAATCATTTTGTAAACCAGATGAGATTCAAGTAAGTTTCAAAACTTGACAAATAATCCTTGTCTCTCACAAGTTAGATAGTCCCTGCCCAGAAGGCACTGCTGAAGAGTTGTAGCAGATTGCCTGGTTCCTCCTTAATCTGTCTGTGCCTCATTTTCTCACCTGTAAAATAATGATCATAATATTAATTACTTGCCATAAAAGGGACAAAAAGGGATTAAAGACGCTAATTCAGGTGGAGCACTTAGAACAGTGCTTGCACACAGTAGGTCCCCAGAAGTGCTCCTAGCCTTTTGCCCACACTTATTAGGGGGATCAACCTTTCCGAAGGGCATGGAAGAGAATGCTTTATAGCAATTCTTTCCTGAACCACAAGCAATTAGCAAATCATGTGGTCGCTCATCGCTACTAACTAAAGGCTGATGAAAGGGGATATCATCAGGAGAGTGAATCAGAGCTCACCCTTTGGCTGCCTGCAACTGCATCCATCCATGCTTTCTCTGACTCTGGGTTCCTGTAACCAGTCCCTTTTTCATCACCTGCCTGGCCCCTGAAGCATTTCAGTTTGTGATGTCTGATATTTTGCTAATCATCTACATTATAAAATCTCCCACCATTTTAGCCAAAGTTTTTTTTGGTTTTTTTCTGAGTCAGAGTCTCACTCTGTGGCCCAGCCTGGAATGCAGTGACACGCTCACCGCCATGGCAGCCTCAACCTGCTGGCTCAGGCAATCCTTCTGCTTCAGCCTTCCAAGTAGCTGGAACTACAGGCATGTGCCACCATGCCCGATTAATTTTTCTTGATTTATTGTGGAGACGAGATCTCACCAAGTTGCCCAGGCTCATCTTGAACCTCTGGACTCAGGCAACCCTCTCTCACCTCCGCCTCCCAAAGTGCTGGGATTACGGGCAAAAGCCACCGTACCTGGTCAAGCCAAACAATGTTTAATGGCTGAGAGAGTGCAGTCCTCTCAGAGGCAAAGGACTAAAGAAAAAATTTTAGCATCTCCTATCACTCTGTGGTAAGTTACCTATTTAAAGGTTTCTTATGTGAAACCTCAAGACTAAGTGGAGGAGGGACCGGGGGTGAATTTTAGAGGTGCTCATGGCTACTCTGGGCTATCAGTTGTGCTAGATGTCATCTGTGCCCTCTTGGTCCTCTCCCCACCTTACCCACCATGCTCTATGCCTGGACTTCATCAGCAGGCTGTGCTGCCCTCTGCCTTCCAATTGGGTTCAATAAAGATGGGGGCCATTGGCAGAAGGTGGAGGAATAGGAGTGCAGGTACAGGGTGTTTATTTCCCATCAGGGTCACTTCAAAAGTCTATGCTCTACCAGGCGACCTTGTCTACACAGCTTTCTCTGACTCTGGGTTCCCGTAACCAGTCCCTTTCATGACCACTGTGGGCCTAGGAATGAAAACAGAACCTGCTGAGAAAAGCCCCGGGTGCTGCCCAATCCCTCACAGAGGTAAACCACACAGCCAGTACCGTCATAGAGTCCCCCATAAAACTTTCCTCAAACATCATGTGGCAATGTCCTTTATTTCCTAGCACTCTACTTGGTGAGTAGACATGTGCTCTACACATTCTTTACCTTTGACTCTAACACCTGGGTAAGTATGACTCTCTGTACCAAGGGCCAAGGTCAGTAAGGGTAGTAGGTTCAAATCTCAGTCTGAAAACTCTCAAGCGTGCAGAAAATACATTTTCTACCTTTCTATAAATCAACTTAATTCCTCTTTCAGTCCCAAACCTCCAGGGTGGCAGAAACAAGCTAAATCAGACCCAGGTGCCCCCTGACAATAAAAATACAATTAAGAAGCATAAGAATAGAACTACATACTAGAAATGTGGGAGCCAAGAGGAGAGACACCTGACACAGCCTCAAAGGAGGAAGAGGAATGTCAGGGACCTTCCCAGAGAGAGCACTGTCTGAGATGAGACAAAAGGGTAAATGGAGTCAGCCAGACAAAGAAGGATGTCTGGCTGTGAGGCATAGGGAACAGGCTGGGCAAAGCCACAGAGGCAAGAAACAGCACAACTGTATAGGAGACGACAAGAAATTGGGTGTTCTGCTCACTTTGGAAGCACATATACTAAAATGGGAACAGTACAGGGAAGATTGCCCCTGCATAAGGATGACATGCACATTTATGAAACATTCCAAAACAAACAAATTCATTAATAATAATGATTTGGGGTTTTTTTGTTTTTTCTTTTTGGTCAGTTGCAGTGGTTTACACTTATAATCCTAGCACTTTGGGAGGCTGAGGCGGAAGGATTGCTTGAGCCCAGATGTTTGAGACTAGCCTGGACAACATAGTGAGACCCCATCTGTACAAAAAAAAAAATCAAAAAATTATCTGGGCATGGTGATACATGCCTGTAGTCCTAGCTACTCGGGAGACTGAGGTGGGAGGATCACCTGAGCCAAGGAGGTTGAGGCTGCAGTGGGCCATGATTGTGCTACTGCACCATCATGTAGCCTCAGCCACAGAGTGAGACTGCAACTCAAAATAATAATAATATTTTATAAAAGAAATTCTATGTTGTTGGAGTATATAGTTCAATGCAGAGAGAGGATATAGTTCAATGCAGAGAGAGGTGACAGACAAAACAGTGAATAGATCTTGAAGGGCTCTGTCAGCCCCAGGTTAAGGACTTTGGACTTTGTGTTATAGGTCCAGTGGTCTATAGGAGAGGTACACATGCCCCGGGGTATACACAAGAAAGTTCACTGGAATACAGGAAAAAAATGTTACAAGTTCTATGCTATACTATAATTTTTAAAATTTTGTGTATGTTATAAAAGACACTCCTGTGATTTGAATATATCTCCCCTCGAAAACACATCTTGAAATTTAATCCCCAAAGCGACAATATCGAGAGGTGGGGCCTTTTGGAGGTGACCGAGTCTAAAGATGCTACCTTCATGAATAGAATAACCCATTCATGGATTAATGGATTAATGGATTGATAGGTTATCATAGTATTAAGACTGGTGGCTTTGTAAGAAGAGAGAGACCTAAGCTACCATGCTCAGCTGCTTTGTCATGTGATATATTGCACCATCTCAGGACTCTGCAGAGAGTCCCCACCAGCAAGAAGGTCCTCACCAGATGTGGTTCCTCAACCTGAATTTCTTAGCCTCCATAACTATAAAAAATACATTCTTTTTTTTCTTTTATTTTTTTTGAGACAGTGTCTGCATAATCACGGTTCACTGTTGCCTTGATCTCCTGAGCTCAAGATATCCTCCCAAGTAGCAAGGACTCCAGATATACACCACAGCATCCAGCTAATTTTTGTATTTTTTGGTAGAGATGAGATCTTGCTATGTTGTCCAGGCTGCTTTTCCTTATAAATTACCCAGTTTCAAGTATTCTGTTATAAACAATAGAAAATAATACTCAGACAGATATAAAATATATTAATGCAATAGGACATGTTATACAATAAACAAATAAATATCAGGCATCCGCTAAAATTTGGGTTAAGCCAGAATCTGCCAGTTGACTTTGGCTTTGATCAAGTGCCCATTATAACATCACTTCTAACATCTCTGAACCTCTGAGTAATCAATGATTCAGTGAAAGGGTAGGTCACCAACTTATCTAATCATGTAACAGCAACATTTATATTTAAAAAGGCATATTATTTGGTTTCATTGTTAGCACTAGAATATTTGTTTTCCAAAATGGGTGAGTGCTGTAAATGTAATTTGAAATAAATGCTCCTTATATACTTTATAATTGGAAATTCTACCTGTTGGATGAAATATAAATGTATACTTATTACTGTAAGAGCAAAATGCTGCAATAATCAATGATGACTGTGAAGCTAACAATTTTACATATATAAAATCAACTTAACACTTCCAAATTATTACATGTGTGTATAAATATATACGTGTATGTGTGTGTGTGTGTATGTGTGTGTATTTTTTTTTGGCCTGGGTCTCACTTCCCACCCAGGCTGGAGTGCAGTGGTGCTAACATGGCTCACTGCAACCTTGAGCTTCTGAGATCGAGTGAGCCTCCATTTTGGCCTTCCAATTACCCAGGACTATAGATGTGAGTCACTGAATCTGGCTTTTCTTTCTCTCTCTCTTTCTTTCTTTCTCTCTCTCTCCCTCCCTCCCTCTCCTTCTTTCTCTCCCCCCACTTTGTTTTTTTTCCTGCAGAGACAGCACCTCACTATGTTGCCCAGGCTGGTCTTGAACTCCTGGCCTCAAGCAATCCCCCAACCCTGGCCTTCCAAAATGCTAAGATTACAAGTATGAGCCACGGCACTCAGCCCAAATTATTAAATAAGCAGGGAAATAAACTGGCACTTAATATGAAGATTTAGAAAGAAGGCAGTAGCTGAATAACTTTATGAAAATTTTTTATGAAGAACTTTGTATTCTTTTTGTGCCAGTGTGTTTATAAAACTTTAAATAATAATATAACACAGAATAAAAGGAGCTCTATCATAATTCTAACATTTGTAGAAGTACTTGGTGTACTAGCTTGCATTCATAACACAAAATAACCTGTAAGAACTATATTAAAGTTTTAATTATTTAATTCCATTTTGGCTATGAGACTTTCAAAAGAAGAAGACTTACTCGAGCGTGTTTCACATCTTGTCAATGTGAAGTAATAGCATAATGTCAACTTTGCCATTTAAAATTTCACTCCTATATCAAGTATCACAACATCTATGATACCTTATCTTTAATTCAGACATAACGAAGACTCTAAATAGCATTTTTTTTTTAGTTGGAGTCTCACTCTGTCGCCAGGCTGGAGTGCAGTAGCACACTCACGGTCACCCCAGCATCGACCTGGTGGGCTCCAGGGATCCTTCCACCTCAGCCTTCCAAGCAGCCAAATCTACAGGTGCATACTACCATGCCTGGATAATTTTTTCACTTATTGTAGAAATGAGGTCTCACCATGTTGCTCAGGATGGTCTTGAATCCGCAGGCTCAGGCAATCCTCTTGCCTCCGCCTCCCAAAGTGCTAGAATTACAGGCTTGAACCACAGTGCTTGGCCTAAATAGCTCTTTAAAAGAGGAAAGTTTTAGAAAAAATGAAATACCCAAAACATATTTTGATTTCGCCAACCAAATTTCTACCATTTTCCACAGGTGAAGTGAAAAAAGTCTTTTGAGATTTCCCAAGTTATGAATCCTAAGTACAAAGTTCCTTCAAGGATATAGGGTACTGGGAAACCTTTTCCAGAATTGCATTTGCTGTGCACAAAAAAAGACAGTGCTTTTATTCCATGTGTTGCTTCAGTTTTATATATGTAGACATCTGGGCATGTAGAGAAAATCTGATATCTCTAAGTTTGACAGCTCTGTGGAATAATGACTAAATCAACTCTCCTTCTGCTTTCCTTGCTTACTGAGAGGTTTTTGGATCTTCCTAAAACCAATAGCATAATGAATTGTATTGATGAAATAGAATGGAAAATCAGGCCAGAAGTAGTAGCTCATACTTGTAATCCCAAGGTAGGAGGATTTCTTGAGCCCAGAGTTCAAGACAAGCCTGGGTAACATAGCGAGACCTCGTCTCTACAAAAAAATTACACACCTGTAATCCTAGCTACTAAGTCTCAGTTGAGACAGAAAGATTACCTGAGCCAGGGAGACAGAGGCTTTGGTGAGCCACTGCCATGACCGTGCCACTGCACTTGCCTGGGCAACAGAGTGAGATTCTGACTCAAAAAAAAAAAAAAAAAAAAAGAATGGAAAATCAGTTAGGTATCATGTAATTATCATTGCATGGAACAAACATGGAAAAGGCTAAGAATGATTTAGGAATCACAAGCATTCAATGTTTTGTATCCTTTAGTTATATGCTCAATAAGATAATTAAAGTACAGCATAATGTAACAGGATTACTAACTGCATTAAACAATGATGGGCCTCCTCATCATTCTAGCTAAAAAAAAAAAGCTATTGGATATATAAGAGATTTGGGAGCTCTCTTATCTTTTACTTGCTGTAAAAGATGCTCAAATAAGATGGAACGATAGCTATTACATGTTTTAAAGGTACCTGAGCCTGGACGTAGTGGCTCATACCTATAATCCCAGTTCTTTGGGAGGCTGAGACTGGAAGATCACTTGAGTCCAGAAGTTTGAGACCAGCCTAGGCAACATAGCAAGGCCCCATCTCTATTAAAAAAATCAAAAAATAAGCCGGGTGTGGTGGTTCCTGTCTATAGTCCCAGCTACTCTGGAGTTTGAGGCAGGAGGATTGTCTGATCCTAGGAAGTTGAGGCTGTGGTGAGTCAAGAACCCAATTTTTTTTTTTTTAAAGGCACCTGAACAAAAGAAAGCCTTAATCATGTACTTCATGGAAAATAACACCAAAGTAGCAAGACTTGGTAGCAGGTTAATAGTTGCTAACAGGCCAGGTACAGTGGCTCAGCCTATAATTCTAGCACTTTGGAAGGCCGAGGTGAGAGGATTGCCTGAGCCCAGGGGATTTGAAAGAGGATGCTCTCTGAGTATTTTCAGAAACAAACTTAAGATTCTTGCCCTTCCTTATATTCTTGCTTCTAATATTTTAGCATTCACTTGCTGTTTCCTACAATCACTTGGGAAAAAAAATTCCTGAGGCTCGGAAAAAGGAATAAGTCAAGAGAAGAATGTAACTGGCTTTACAATAAATGAATATATCTGAATTTCCATTTGTGTCTCAGTTGTCATTGCATGTATACCAATTTCAGTATATTTCCTAGAATAGAATGATAGTAGGATCTCTATAGCAGGTATCATGTAGGAAGGGCAATACTTCGACTCACAAGGCTCATCAATTTTGTTGCTTCTTCATCAGGTTCCAGCAAATGAAGCACTTTCTCTGTTAGCAACTATATATATATATACATTTTTTTTTTTTTTGAGTTGGAGTCTCACTCTGTTGCCCAGGCTGGAGTGCAGTGGCATACTCACCATCACTGCAGCCTCAACCTGCTGGGCTTAGGCTATCCTTCCACCTCAGCCTTCCAAGTAGCTGGAACTACAGGCACATGCTACCACTCCCAGCTTATTTTTTGATTTACATTAGAGATGAGGTCTCACCAAGTTGCCCAGGCTGGTCTCGAACCTGTGGGCTCAGGCAATCCAATCGCCTTAGTCTCCCAAAGTGTTGGGATTACAGGCTGAGCCACCGAGCCTGGCCAAACACTATTTTTTTAAAAAATCTTTAAAATGTTTAAATAAGAAAGAAACAGACAAATTAGATAGAGAAAACAAGCAGAAAATAACTCATAAAAAAAACTCAAACATATCAATAAATGTAAATGGTCTAAACATACTAATTAAAAGACAGAGATCAAAGTGGATTTTGAAAATTATTTTACAATATGCTATCTATAAATAACCCACTTTAATTGCAATGACATAGGTAGGTTAGAAGTAAAAAGATGGAAAAAGTTATACCATGCAAATATCACAAAATAACCTGTAAGAACTATGTTAAAGTTGTTATTATCCTTATTGATCCTTTTGTGGTTTACAAGCTTGATGATTGGTTTTTCATGCTAATGTGTGACTTGTTCCTCCCTCAGACCTTGTTATGACATTGGCATGTTACCCATCTAATATAAGTAAATAAAAATTTAAAAACTGTATAAAGCCATGAGTGGCTATATTTATATCAGGTAAAGTAGGCATCAGAGCAAAGAAAATTACTAGAGACAAAGAAGAACATTTCATAATGATAAAAAGATTGGCTGGGCGCAGTGGCTCATACCTAAAATCCCAGCACTTTGGGAGGTCGAGGTGAGAGGATTACCTGAGCCCACAGGCTCGAGACCAGCCTGGGCAACTTGGTGAGACCTTATCTCTACAATAAATCATAAAATTAGCCGGGCATGGTGGCACATGCCTGTAATCCCAGCTGCTTGGAAGGATGAGGCAGAAGGATCACCTGAGCCCAGCAGGTTGAGGCTGTGTTGGCCGTGAGTGCCACTGCACTCCAGCCTGGGCAACAGAGTGAGACTCCAACTCAAAAAAAAAAAGATCAATCCATCAGGGAGACATTACAATTCTAAATGCTAAATGAGAATTCACCAAGCACATTAAAGCATATAAAACACAGCCAGCACAAAACAGATGAAGCAAACACTGAATAGAGCTGAAAGGAGAAAAACACAGTAATAGTTGGGAAACGCAATACTCCACTCTCAACAATTGATAGAACTATTAGCAAGGATATATAATGCAACAACACAATCAACCAACAGAATCTAATGATATAGATACCCAACAGCAGAATACACTTTTGTTGATGAACCATGGGACATTCACTGAGACAGAACATATTCTGAGCCATAAAATAAACCTCAACAAATTTAAAAGAGGTGAAATCATGCAGATTATTATAATGAAATCAAACTAGAAATCAATAACAGAAAGATATCAGGAAAATCTCCAAACATTTAGAATTAAACAATACACTTCTAAATAATGCATGGATAAAATAGAAGCTCTTAAGAGAAATGAAAATATAACTAAATGAAAATATAACATTAAAATATGTAAAATTAGTGAAAGTAGTGTTGAAATAAGAAAGTTTATAACACTAAATGCTATATTGGAAACAAGAACAAATCTCAAATCAATTATCTAAGTTCCTACCTCAAAAAACTAAAAAGAGAACAAAATAAAGCCAAAGCATACAGAAGAAAATAATATTCTCTAGAAGAATATCTTAGAAGAAAAAGAAAGGAAGAAAGAAAATGGTAATGAAAAGAACAGAATCAGTGAAAATAGAAATACAATAGAGGTCAATGAAACAAAAAACTGGAGCTTTGGAAAAAACCAATAAAATTAATCAGTCTCTAGGAAGACTGACAAAGATAAAAAGGAGAAGACACAGGCCAGGCATGGTGGCTCATGTCTGTAATTCCAGAGCTTTGGGAGGTGAGGCAGATGGATTACTTGAGCCTAGGAGTTCGAGTCCAGCCTGGAAACAAATGAAACCTTGTCTCTACAAAAAAATCAAAAAATTAGCTGAACATGATGGCATGCACCTTTAGGCCCAGCTATCCGGGATCCTGAGGTAGAAGGATCACCTCAGCCCAGGAGATCAAGGCTGTTGTGATCATCATGATCATGTCACTGCACTTCAGTCTGAGTGACAGAGTGAGATCGCAACTCAAACAAAAAAAGAGAGAATACACAAATTACCAAATATCAAGAATAAAATGTGGAATATCACTACAGACTCTGCAGCTACTAAAAGGATAATATGGGACTACTACAAATTTACACTTATAAATTTGGCAACTTATAAAAAAGAACTAGCCAGGCTGAGTGGCACATGCCTTGTATTCCCAGCAGCTAGAGATGATGAGGTGAGAGGATCACCCGAGCTCAGGAATTTGAGGATGCAATGCACAGTGACCTGTGAATAGCCACTGACTTTTAGCCTGAACAAGACCCTCTCACAAAAATAATTTTTAATAGAGAATAATTCCTTGAAAACCACAAATAACCAAAACTCAACCAAGATGAAATAGACAACTTGAGTAGTCCTATGGTCATTAAAAATTTTTTCAATTTATAATTAAAAGCCTCCTGAAAAAGAAATCTTCAGTTCCAGATGGTTCCACTGGAGATTTCAACCAAACACTTAAAGAAGAATTAATATCAATTTAATCAATCTCCTCCAGAAAATAGAGGAAGATAGAACATTTCCCAACTCATTTTATGAGGCTAGTATTACCCTGATATTAAAACCAAAGACAGTACAAACTGGGCGTGGTGGCTCATACCCGTAATTCCAGCACTTTGGGAGGCAGAGGCAAGAGGATTGCCTGAGCCATGGGTTCTAGACCAGCCTGGGCAACATGGCAAGACCTTATCTCCACAATAAATCAAAAAATTAGTTGGGCTTGGTAGTGCACACCTGTAGTTCCAGCTACTTGGAAGGCTGGGGCAGAAGGATCACCTGAGCCCAGCAGGTCAAAGGTACAGTGACTGTGAGTACGCCACTGAATTCCAGCCTGGGTGACAGAGTGAGACTCTCACTCAAAAAAAAAAAAAAAAAAAAAAAAAAACAGTACAAAAAACTATAGATCAATATCTCACAATATATCACTTAGACACAAATATCCTCAACAAAATGGTAACAAACCTAATCAAGCAATGTATTAAAATGGTAATGGGTTGGGCACAGTGGTTCATACCTGTAATTCCAGCCCTTTGGGAGGTAGAGGCAGGAGGATTGCTTGAGCCCAGGAGTTCGAAACCAGCCTGGGCAGCATGACGAGACCTTGTCTCTACAATAAATCAAAAAATTAGCTAGGCAAGGTGGTGCAGGCCCATAGTCCCAGCTACTTGGGAGGCTGAGATGGAAGGATCCCCTAGTCCAGGAAGTCGAGGTTGCAGTGAACCATGAAGATGCCACTGCACTCAAGCCTGGGTGACAGAGTGAGACTGGGTGACAGAGTGAGACTCTGACTCAAAAAAAAAAAAAAAAAGAAAAAAGAAACAGCCAATATAGTCTCGGCATGAAACTAATGAACTTATGAATAATACCACTAGACATAAGAGATTCTGACTAGGGCATTAGTCAGACTTCAGTGTGGAAGATAAGACTTGGGGCCATATCTTAATCTAAATGGGACTGCCAGGGAAATAGCATTCAGGTAGATACTGACTTCAAACAAGATGTTTTTGCTTGCTCATTGGTAAGTCCCTTTCCCCACCTCTTCAGAATGTCTTTCAGGTTGTTCTTGAGAAGACTAGACGCTGAGAGAGAAAAAACAATTCAATTCATGTATTTTCATCTCTCCTCACAGATAAACCATGACTTTTATAGTACAGTAATCTTTAAAATGTTATCCACCTTTCTATTTTAATATGAGTCTTAAATAGGCAGACTTATAAAAATGTTAATAGTCATAAAATCATGATATAAGCCTGTTGTAACAGAAATGGAAGAAGCTAGTGCTTAGAAAAGGTCTGGATAAAATTCCACAGTCACTATGCTCAGTTGAGGGGGGAATAGTTCATAGAATCACTAGATTTGTTTTAAAAATATTTATTGGAATATTACACATATTGAGAAAAGTATACAAATTCTAAGAAAACAGATCAGGAGATAATGAAAGGTGACCATATCTATGTAATCAACAATCAGGTCAAGAAAAAATTAATGCAAAAATTAATTCAAAATAAAAATGGGTCAGAATAGTGGTTAATGTTTGGAGCTATCATCTGAGAGGGGACACACCTTAGTATCTGAATCTAGGAATAGTTGCTATTAATGTTTTCCATATGTAAAAATGCCATACATTAAAGTTTTGTGCCAGGCGCGGTGGCTGTAATCCCAGCACTTTAGGAGGCCGAGGGGAATGGATTGCCTGAGCCCATGGGTTCGAGCCTGAGCAACTTGGTAAGACCTCATCTTTAAAATAAATTTTAAAAATTAGGTGGGCGTGGTAGTACATGCCTGTAGCTCTGGCTACTTGGAAGGCTGAGGCAGAAGGATTGCCTAAGCCCAGAAGGTCAATGCTGGGGTGGCCTTGAGTATGCCACTGCACTCTAGCCTGGGCAACAGAGTGAGATTCCAACTAAAAAAAAAAAAAAGATTTGTGCAGTTTTTAAACTTATAATTCAGTTAAATTTCAATTAAAAAGTACACATTTTAAGCCAGGTGTGGTAACTCATGCCTGTAATCTCAGCATTTTTGGAAGCTGAGTTGAGAGGATTGCTTGAGCCCAGAAGTTCAAGACCAGCCTGGACAATGCAGCAAGACCTCATCTCTACAAAAATTTTTTTAAAAAAAAGACCCTCCTAAGAAGAGCCTGCTGAATACAGCTGATCCTCATCGCCTGGCGCCTGGCCCACACCATCACCTGTGAGAGCAAAGTGGCTGGAACCTTGGATCCAATCTGTGGAGACAGAAGCTTGGGGAGAGCTGGAGAGGACTGCCCCCCCCACCCCACCCCCACAGTGAGGAAATGTCTACTGCAGCCATTTTCTCTGTCCAGGGACCAGGCAGAAATATGCATTGCCCCGCCCAGCTCCACCCAGCCTCCAACTTGGGACCTAAGGTAATCTCATCAAACTCAGAGAGACAGAAGCCCCTCCCCCATGCTGGATCAGACATAGATACATCAGATCTGAGTGGCAGACTTGACAGGCAGCAAGCCAGGTGTGTCCAGATCTGATCCACCCTTCTCCCACAGCAGGTCTGGAGCATCTGACCCAGGCTGAGAGCAACCCTGTCAGCCTGCTCTGAGAGCAGAGGGGAGGGCTTGGAGCTCAGAGCTGAAAGGAAGTTGGACTTATAGGAATGACCTCAGAATTTTTTTTTTTTTGTCTGTTTGTTTTGCTCATTTTTGTTTGCTTGTTTGTTTTAGTTTTTTTCTCTCTTTCTGTTTTCAATAACATTTTTGTACTTGTTTTATTTCTGTTACTTTATTGTTGTTTTTTTAGACTTCCTGTTTATGTATGGGTGTTTTTGAGGGAGAGTCAATAGGGAGGTTTTTGTCGGTTTGTGTGTTTGTATGATTGTCTGTATGTTTTAGTTTGGGGGTTTTTTTTTAACTCTTTTCTGTCTTTGTTTGTGTCTCTTTTCATTTGTTAGTTGGTACGTCTGTCTGTTTTCCCTCTTACTCTTCTATCCCTACACATTACTCTCACCCCCCCCCACCCCCTTCCTTTCTCTATTCTTTTCCTTTTTCTTACCTCATTTTGCTTTTAGGGAGCAAACCTATACCCCCACTGCATGGACAAATTGTGAGGCAGTGGGAAGTGGGTTCCAGGGGGCCCACACACCTGTCAGTAGATGCTGGGATCTGCAGAAAGATTCTGAATCACAGCTCCCCCCTCAAATCCCAAAACTGCCAAAAGTACAGCCCCCAACCCTCAGTCCAGCTTCAGAATTGAACAAAGTCAGAGGATCCAAATAAGGAAGAATAGGAGATTGAGCAAACAGAAGTAAAAGCTACCCCCTCATCCCTGAACAACAGAATTAAAGAAGAGGTTAAAAAAGGGGGAGGGTGGAAAATCTACACAAATGAAGAAAAACCAAAGACGAATATGGGTCTTGACCCCTGGGAGGTCAGACACTGAGAATACTGATTTCAGAATGCAAACAATGAAGAGCCCCCAGTATGACTTGTCTCAAACCCCCAACACAGATATCAAGACATTCATAAAGATAATAAATAGAATTGAGGAGAGACAAGAAGAAAGAATGAAAGAGTTGATAACTGAGATAACAGCAGTAAAGTGAAATACCCACTTGGACACTAACAGTCTACAATCGTTTAATTAAACATAAGTACTTCCACTGTGTAACAAATCCCCCATATTAGCTGTTTTAGCTGTTATAACCCAGAGATGGCCCCCTACATAACTTTCCCGTAATCGTAGATTGTAACCTTTCTGTAACTGAGGACCTACACCCTTATTTTCCCAAAACATTGGAAATTCCCCAACCACAAGTTCTGCATTTATTTGTATACATTTGCACATTTTACTCTCCTCTTAATTTTGATGTTCCTTATGTTTGTACCCCATGCTATGTAGCCCACTTGCAGTTTTTGCCTATATAAACTCTCTCCCTGCTTCATTCAGGGTCAAGAGTTCTTTGAACACTAGTTCGCTCTCAACCGCCGACTAATAAAGGACTCATAATCTGACTCTCAGCAAGTTGGCAATGTCTTTCTCACTCTCTGGTCACAACAAAAGAATACAATGAATGAAATAAATAACAAATTGATAAGCATGGAGAGTCAAATTAGTCAATCAGAAGAAAGAATCTCAGAACTTGAGGACCAAAATATGGAACCCAAACTGTCAAAAACATAGAAAAGATGCTTTAGAAGACAGAACAAGACCTTCAAGAGATGAGCAATTATTTCAAGAGGATGAACCTAAGAATAACCGGACTTTCTGAGGCAGAAAGAAAGACAGAGACCACTCTGGAACAAACATTTCATGAAATTATCCAAGAAAGCTTCTCTCATCTCATCAGTGACGTGACCATTCAAACACAAGAGATTCAGAGAACCCCTGAGAGAAAACAAATGAGAAGACCAACTCCTAGACACATAGTAACTCACCTACACAAAGTAGGTATTAAAGAAAAAAAATCCTAAAGGCAGCAAGATAAAAAGGTCAGACTACCTACTGGGGAAGACCAATCAGAATAGCAGCAGATTTATCTACAGAAACACTTCAGGCTAGGAGAGCTTGGAGTCCAATCTTCAAAGTTCTCAAAGGTAGACAATTTCAACCAGGAATTACCTAACCAGTTAAGCTAAGCTTCATCAGTGATGGTGATTAAAATCTTTCCCATACATTCAGTCCCTAAGAGTTTACAGTGCCTCTAGACCAGCTCTACAAGAAACATTTAAGAAAGTATTAAACACAGAAGAAAGGAAAAAAAGAACAATGCCCTTCACAAGAATGCAGGAAAAGATTGAAAACACACATGAATCAACCCAAAAATCAAAAGAAAGACAACAAACAAATAACCAAACAGCAGCAACAACAACAAACTCTATAAGAACCTTATGATAGGGATAAACTCTCACATCTCAATAATTAGCCTGAATGTGAATGGACTAAAGGCACCACTGAAAAGACAAAGAAAGGCAAAATGGATAAAACATCAAAAGGCAACAATATATTGTCTCACCAGAAAGTAAGAGGATGGAAAACAAAATTTCAGGCAAACGGAACACAAAAGAAAGCAGGAATCACGATCTTAATATCAGACAAAACACCCTTTAAGCTATAAAAAATTTTAAAAGATACAAATGATCACTACATAATGATAAAAGGTTCAATCCATCAATAAGAACTATCCATCCGAAACATATATGCACCCAACATAGGATCACCAACTTTCATAAAGCAGCTTCTAGGCAAACTTAAAAAAGATATTGACTCTAACACTATCATAGCTGGGGACTTAAATACCCCACTCACAACCCTAGACAGATCATCAAGACAAAAAATCAACAAGGAGATCTGGAACTTCAACATGATGCTTGACCAAACGGACTTAATTAATACCTACAGAACACTCCACCCAACAACCACGGAATATACATTCTACTCATCACCACATGGAATGTACTCCAAGATCAACCACATCCTCAGCCATAAATCAAGCATAAACAAATTTCATAAGATTGAAATTCTGCCATGCACTTTCTCAGACCACAATGAAATAAAAATAAATATCGACACCAACAAAGTTCCCCCAAAACTTACAACTCCTGGGTCAACATGGAAATCAAAACAGAGATACCTGGAAACAAATGAAAATGAAGAAACATCTTACCAAAACCTCTGGGATGCCACAAAAGCAGTACTAAGAGGGGGATTCATATCTCTACAAACACACATGAAGAAAATGGAAAGATCACAAGGTCACAGTCTAACAAATCACTTAAGGGAGCTGGAAAAGCAAGACCACCAAAACCCTAACTTCAGCAGAAGAATCCAGATCACC
>CAUYQG010015567.1:0-12401 GCA_963574415.1 Tarsius wallacei
TATCACATGTTCTCATTCATATAGTAGACCTTGATCATCCAACATATTACCATAAGAAAATGACTGATAGTGGTGGGAAACTTTGCGGGGGGAGAGGTAGGGAGATGGGATTAATGGTAGTAAATATCTGTCTGGGGATGGCGAGACACCTCTTATCAACAAGGGTGCCTGAACGACGCATATTTGTATACCTAACCCTTAACTGTACCCCACAATATCATAATAAAAAATATTGAATAAAAATATTTTTTTTCTATCACCCTTAAAAAAAAAATCATATGGGCTTAGGAGAAAAAAAAGTGAGCTAGAACACTAAAAACATATGGAACTTTATAACCAGAGCACTGATAAAAACAATAAAAATGTGAAAAACACGACCACAGATACAACTCAACAGACATCTGCACCTGTCATCAACTCTGAAGGTGTCTTCCTACTTTGAGATAGACATACGTCCTTCTGAAGGGCATTTACTTCCAAAAGAGACCATGTTCATCAAAACTAAAAATCAAAAAAAAAAAAAAGACCAGGCACAGTGTTCACACCTGTAATCCCAGCACTTTGGAAGGCTGGGGTAGGGAGGACCATTCAAGGAAAGGTGTTCAAGACTAGCCTGGGCAACATAGCAACACCTCATCTGGACAAAAAAATAAATAACAAAAAAATAAAAATCTGACTTTCGTTAAAAAAAATAAAAATAAAAAAATAAAAAAGTATTTAAAAATTAAAAAAATAAAATAAAATGCCTTCTACAATAACTTTTGATCTTTAGGTCAGTTTCTAGATATTTTATATGTATATTTGCTGTTGTAAATAGCATAGTATAGTCTATTATATTTTTTAATTTGCTATTTGTATAAAATAATTTAATTGATTTTTTACTCGTTAATTTGTGCTTGGCAAGCATGCTGAATTCTTTTTTTAGCTTTGATCATTGGTATGTTGGCTCTCTTGCATTTTCTATGTAAGTAATTAAATCATCTGCACATACTGACAGTATTGTCTCTTCCCTTATAGCCTTATCCTTTATTTATTTCCTTCCTCATATTTCATTGTCCAGAACATCCAGTCCTTTGTCAAACAGAAGAGGTCATAGCAAGCATTCTTGCTTGTTACTGTCTTTTTTTTTAAAAAAAAAAAAAAGACATCTAAGTTTTCCCCATTAAGTATTAAGTGTGATGTTTGAACATTTTTACCATATCTGCCACTTAGGCAATGCAATGTCTAAAGGTGTGTTTATTAATAAAGAAACTGGAAACCTCATTTTGAGAGACAGAACTTCTCGCCAATATAACACTAAGCTCCAAACTAAACTAAAATCTGAACACATTTTTCAAGCTTACAATTGTTTTAATTGTGCTTTTATCTTCCAGGTTTTCTCATTTCCTTCAGCCAAATTTTGACCAGGGGCATAGAGTGTAACAGTATTAATACCCATCTGAAAAAATAATTAAAATAATGTGGACTTTGAACTATAGATTCACAAGTACTGTTCTAGTACCTATGAGGCATATAACAAATGGAATTCGGTTTTACTATCTTTTTTTTTTAGTTGGAATCTCACTCTGTCACCCAGGCTGGACTGCAGTGGCACACTCACAGCCACCCCAGCATCAACCTACTGGACTCAGGCAATCCTTCCGCTTCAGCCTTCCAAGTAGCTGGAAGTACAGGTGCACAGACCATGCCCAGCTAATTTTTTTTATGCATTGTAGAGACGAGGTTTCACCAAGTTGCCCAGGCTGGTCTCAAACCAGCAGCCTCAGGCAATCCACTCACCTTGGCCTCCCAAAGTGCTGGGATTACAGGCTGAGCTACCGAGCCCAGCCTGGTTTTACTGTTATATATTAAGTCTCTACATTCTTAAAATAAGAGAAGATTAGTATTTGAATCCTATCTATACTCAAGAACTAGCATGTCATTTTAGGCAAATCATTTAATCTCATTGATTTTACTTTCTCCTTCTGTAAAATGTATGGTACGTACATCTTGGCACATAAAGTTGTTGTAATGGGAATGACAATAATACCTTAAAAGATTTTTATGAGATTATATGGTCTAATGATTACAAAACTTACAATGATGTCTAACAAAGCTATTGTGTTATTATTTCACAAAATTTTTGAGTCTCATAAAATCTTTATGAGGCAGGCAGGCAGAGTCTGTATGAGTGTTTTGTTGTTGGTTTCTTTCTCTTTTTTTTCCTTTTTTTCATTTTTTTGAGTTGGAGTTTCACTCTGTCACGCAGACAGTGGTACAGTGGCAGGATCACAACTTACTGCAGCCTCGATCTCCTAGGCTCAACCTCCTATGTTCAGGCTGTCCTTCTGCCTCAGCTTCCTGAGTAGCTGAGACTAGAGGTGCACAACACTATGCCCAGCTAATTTTTTGATTTTTTTTTTTTTGTAAAGATAAGTTCTTTACAAAAAGCCCAGACTGGTCTTGAACTCCTGGATTCAAGCAGCCCTCCCATCTCAGCATCCCAAAGTGCTGGCGTTACAGGCATAAGCCACCACACCCAGCCTTATTTTTTTACTCTTTGTATAGATGAAGAAAGTAAAATTAAGGTCATAGATATGTCTATATTCAGTGAATATGCAATGATACATTCTTACAGGATATCAAAATGGTGAAATACTTCCAAGCAGGCTGGTGAGTAGTCACTGCCAAGGCTCCTCAAAGACCATTTCTTCAGCTTCTCCCTGGTAACCCACGATCCAGCAACCCAAGGCTCACACCTGACTGACCAGCAGAAGGTCTTGAGGACTGACTAGTTTGATGACCATAAATTCTAGATTAGGTACTTTGAACTCATCTTTGTTTATTGTGAATGCCAAAGCTAAGATTCAAACCTAGGTCACCAAGTCCTAACTTACATAATAGACCAAACAAGGAGGAAAACCATGGACCTTAGTTTCAATGCATAAGCCTCTCAAGTAAAAAATGTAAGAGCATTTGAAAGAGGAAAGAGAATATCAGCAGTGCCTTCCTATTGATAAAATTAAATCAGCCAAAAAAGTTTTAAAAGTTCAATCTAGTAAAAGAAGAATGTTAATAGAAATATGCATATGTCATACTTATAAGGTTCTTTTTCTAATTTGTAGCAAAATTGAATGTTTTACAATGAAATATGAAGTTGCTTTCATAGTTGCTGTTATATTGTAGCCTTGGAAACATTCTCCAAAGGCAGTCAGGATCACAGTAACAGTCACCTGTTTTGCTGTACATCCTAACATTGAAAAAGATTGCATTTTCAGCAAAACATTTAAGAGAAGCTCTTAGGTACAAAAAAACCCCATAATATCATACTTTAAATTTCCAATATTAAAAAGTTTTAAAATATAAATTACCTGTAGGAGAAAGTAGAGCTCATTCAGAAATCCTCAGTTACTACAAAGCAATAGGCAGCACTAGCCAACTTCTCATGGATTTCATGTTAATTTCACTCACTAGAAACTATAGCCTATGTACCATAATTTAAAACTAGGTTATCTCAGTATGAAGAAATTCCCATTACATCATTTTCAAAGAGCGCATAATAGGTAAATAAGTAAAAATAATCAAGTAAATAATCAAGTAAATGACCTTCAGTTTAACATAGTCTTGGCTTCCAAATGTCTACAAACTGGTAACGTAAAACTTAGAATATATTTTCTCATTGTAATAATTTCTTACTTTGTTTTCTGGTTCCTAACATACATGTCATCTCTCACTTGAAATTCTAAACTCTTTGAATCAAGTCTTATTCTTTATATGTATTCAGAGGACCTACCACACTCTGCTATCAATAGCAGACATTAACTATAAAATAAATGCATAGATGAATTAATTAATAAACAAAATAGCAAAAATAAATTGATTAATGGTAAGATTTCTAGGTCAGTCCAATTCAATCCCCCAATTAAATTCAATAAATATTTATTGATCCTCTCCCTGGGCCAGGGAACTTAACTTTATAAAAGTACAAAACCTACACTATAATACAAATTAATCTAATCAGCATTCATAGTAGGGATTTTTTTCTGCTTTTTGAGTTCCCACATCTTTGGAGTAGAATAACATATTTTGTTAATTTCTTATTTGATATTTTCTTTCAATTTGCATAAAAGAAACTATCTGTCCACGTCTCTAGAGCTACTCTTCAGGAATCACACACAGACACACACACATACACACACACACACACACACACGGAAAAAGAAACAATAAGATACTTACTGTCTACTCATACCTGAATTTGATGCAGCTTAGCTTACTGCTCAGACTTTTATCTGATCACACCTTCACTCTCCTCAATAAATGAAAAGTCACTTCCTATCATATTTAGAAATAGTAGAGAAAGCTCTTTCAGTGAATTTAATGCCCTCTTTGACCTATCTCCAAAAGTCAGTTTAAAATAACTAGCATTTGCCAACTAACCCAACCAGGAACTGTAACTGAGACCACAATACCACGTGACAAGCATCTGAAATGCTGCTGACAAATCTTCCATTAGAACAAGTTACACTGACATCATTAACAACTCATCAGTCAATCTGCCGAGAGTCATTTTCTATATAATTTCCCTCTCTGAAGGCATGGGGGTCACATAGCACCATTGTACTAAATAGCTCTGGGAAATCTGAAAAATGTTTAAGATAGAGAATATGACATGGTATATTATTTTCCACTTACAAGCTATTTAGAGTTTTATACTATCAGACCAGCACATATGTTATTCTCATCACTAGCATCATAAGTTCCATAAACATTTCATAAGTAATATAAGGCTCTATGGTTGCAATTTGCTTACAGTCACATCAAACAGAGGTTTGATGGTAGCTGTCTAGCGCCAGGAGCCATTTTTTCTCATTAGAAAACCAAAGCCAGCAAACAAATGCAGGATATGAACAAAGCTGATGATCACTACTTGGGAGAAACTCAGAACAACTGTGGTGTCACTCAGATGACTGTTAATGGACATTTGGGTGGAAATTAGCCCTGGCTTATCCAAATGCATCTTTTGAGCTTATTCCTGTTAAAGTCTAATTTTTAAGTGATATTTAAAGAGAAATTCCCTACTCTTTCTAAAAGTTTAGGGAGGCCTACACATATGGTCTGATGGTTTGTGTGGAATTATAAGATTTTTTCAAAACCTCTATTGGATGCTATATGAATTTGAGATATTTTTCTTGGGTCTCTAACTTTATAATCTGTTTCCTGTGAAGCTTACCATGGCCAATTTTCTTATGAGAGAGGCTCAGTTTCAGGGACTAACAATGCCCAAAACATCAAATTTAAGTCCGAAATAAGCGGTCATCATAAAAGAATATTGATTAATAGATCCTTGGTCATTTCAAAATTATTAGCAATATAATTTGTTGACCACTTTTGTAATAGGCACCAGTTCACTGTTTGTATTCCTGGCAAATATAAATGCAGCTGATCATAAACTTTTCAAGAACCATAAAACTTATTTTTATATTATAATTAATTAAATGCAAAATAAATATTTAGCATTATCATCATGTTAAAACTTTAAGATAGGTTTCCAGGGTAGCATATGCTACTGTTTTTCCTCCTACTTCACCAAGTACTTCAAGACTAAGAAAATCTGTTTTGCTGGTTTCTGCTTTGCTTCCTGATCTCTTAACACTTAATTGAAGCTTTGCAGGTCTCCATCTTCAGACTTCTCCATATACATTGATCATTTAAAATTTCATTAGTTTAAATATCATCAAAATGCTGACAATGCCCAAATTCAGCTTAGACAACTCTTGTAAATTCCACACTCACATATCCAACTACTTATTCAATATCTCTATTTGAATATATGATACACATTCCAAGATTTGCATGTCTAAAATTAAGGGCCTTATATTTTAATCTCCCCCTCCTCCCACAACCTGTTCCTCTCATAGTCTTCCCCATCTCAACTAATGGCATCATCTAGTTATTCAAGCCAAAATCTTGACACCATCTTTAAAACTTCCCTATCATATCCTACATGTAAGCTATTAGAGACTCTTGTTAGCTCCACCTTCAAAATATAGGCAATGGAATACTACTTGTCAATGAAAAAGATCGTGTGTACATGTGAGCACACATTCTCAGAAGAGTGTCAAAAATACTACTTTGAGCCAAAGAGACCAGACATAAATTATTATAAAGTGTTATTCCATTTATGTGAAGTTCAGGAACTGGTCAACCTACAGATCATAATAATCATTACCTCTGGGGAGCTGCTTGACTAAAGATACATAAAGGAATTTAGGGAGAATTGAATTATTATATTATTTGATCTCGGTGGTGGTTATAAGGATGCCTACATATACTAAAATTATTAATTAATAATTATTAATGTGTGTGTAAGTCATACCTCAAATAAGTATTCATACATGTAGAATATATTTTGCCAGTGTTTGGAAGAATCTTAAAGGTGGAGAATTTAGTTACACAAAAGCCACTTTGAAAAGATTAAGATGTGACTCATAGATTCTAAGCAAAAGCCAAAAACAGGGATGGGATTATTTAAGAAAGACCTGTGGAAAAAGCCTCTTGTCTAATTGAGTAAATCCCAGGACGTGTACAAGAGACCACAAGATTCTTAAGAATGTTATACCAGCAGAACCAATTTGGACCGAAAAAGACAGAGAGAACAAATATAAGAAGAATGCTAACTCGCAAAATTCTACAAGCAGAAAACAGACACAGTGACTCAGCGGCAAGCACATGCTACCCTTCCTGAAAGAGTAAGAATGACCTTGAAGGTAGAGCCACAAACACAGAAGGTGGAGCCAACAACCACAGAGTATTATTCCCAAGTCTAAAAAAATTTAACATTGTTTGCCCATGTGGATTTCAAAGTTTCTTGGGTCCGATGACTCCGTTTTTCTTCCATTCTCTCTCTTTTTAAATGAACCCTTTATAACTTGTATCCTATGGCTCTCCCACCAACATTGTATTTTGGGAGCAGCTAACTTATTTCTTCAGTTTCACAAGTTCACAGATAGGAAGGAATTATGCCTCAGGATGGATTACACCCAGACCTTCGTAGCTGATCCGATTGTGAGATCTGGGGATTGTCATCTGATGAGCTTATTTAGACTTTAAATTACTCCGAAATGGGTTAAGACAATTGCATTTTGGGGGATCAGCTGAATGCATTTTGAATGTGGGACAAACGAGTATCTTTGGAAGCCAGAGGGTTGACTGTGGTGGGAGAAATAACGACCCAGCAAAATGTTTACATAATAATCCCTGAAATCTATGAATATATTACATTACATGGTAAAAGAGACTTTGCAAATGTGATTGAGTTAAGGGCCTCAAAATAGAGATATTCACCTGCATTATCCAGGTGAATTTGATGTAATTGTGAGGGTCTTTATAAGTGGAAGAAGGAAGGGTGTGTATTCAAGAGAAAAAGAGAGAGACAGAGACAAAGACAAAGCAATTTGAAGATGGAGGAAGAAGCCAGGAACCAAGGAATACAGGCAGTCTCTGGAAGCTGGACAAAGCAAGGAACTAGACTCACCCCTAGAGCCTCTATAAGGAATGCAATCCTGTGGACACCTTGATTTTAGCCAGAAGGACTTCTGACCTACAGCACTATAAGATAATAAATTTGTATTGATTTAAACTTGTAAATTTGTATTGATTTAGCCAATACACTCACCTACAGTTTTTCAGTCTGACAGCTGGCAAATTCCTACTAAAACATGAGTCAGATCACATCAGTTCCTTCGTACAACACTTCAGTCCAGTAGCTGCCTTTCTTCTCACACAGACTGAAAAACCAGAAACCAGATACCTCCCATCCTTACACACAATACCTTTCTGACTCTCCATCTCTCTACTCCCCTTCTCCCCTCCCTCCTAGCTGCTGGATACTTCAGGCTCCTTCCCACCTCCAGACTTTCATCCTATCTTACATACTTTTCCACAGATATTTCTGTGTCTTTCTCAACTTCCCCAGGTCTTTACACAAATGTCAACTTCTAAGTAAGGTTTTTCACTTGCCTTCTTATATAGAACTGAACGATCCCTACCCCAACCCCTAGCACTCTCTGATCTCCTTTCCAGCTTACTTTTCTTTATTTTTCATAGCACTAATCATCTCCCAACATACTACATTTTCCTTATTTTGTCATTGTGTCTCTTCTCCCACAAGAATTGAAGCTCGTTCAGAACAAAACACCACCTGGAACACAGCAGGTATTCAGGCACCCAATAAATGATTGTGGCCTAAAAGAAGTTAACATATTACTTTTAGCAACCATTGACATAAATGTAGGAACTTTCACTAAGCTCCTTGAGGGCAGAGACAGACCTTGTATTGGTTACAGTAATGTCTCTTTCCCCACTAAATGTGTACTTACGGCATTATAAATATTTTTTATAGTAGCAAAATATACATCAGACAGACTTTGCCATCTTAGCCATTTCAAGCATACAGTTCAGAGGCATCAAGTACACTGTTGTGTAGCCATTACCACCATCCATCCATCTCCAGTTGATGTTTTCATCTTCTGCAGCTGAAACTCCATACCCATTAAACCTCAGCCCCTGGCAGCTGCCGTTCTACTTCCTATGTGAATTTGACTTCTCTAGGTACCTCTTATAAGCAGAATCAAACAACGCTTACGTTTTTGTAACTGGCTTATTTCAGTTAGCACAATGTCTTCAGGGTTCACCCATGTTGTAGTATGTTGTCTGAAGTTCCTTCCTTTTTATGTCTGAATAATATTCCACTGTGTGGTATATACCACAATTTGTTTTTCCATTTATCCATCAATAGACATTTGTGTTGTTTCTACCTTTTGACTACTATAAATAACACTGCTATGAACACGCAAGCACAAATATCTGTTCCAGTTCCTGATTTCATTTATTTTGGGTACATGCACAAAAGTAATATATGGCAATTCTATGTTTAATTTTTTGAAGAATTGCCATTCTGTTTTCCATAGCAGCTGCACCATTTTACATTTCTATCAGCAATGCATAGGGATTCCAATTTCTCTGTATCCTCTCTATCACTTATTTTGTGTGCTGTAATTTTTTTTAACAGAAATTTTCATTTAATAAAGGGATTTCAAATCGGGTCAAGGATAGTTTCTCAGTAAGTGTTGCTACAATAGCTAGCCCTCTTTCTGGAGGAAAAAAATTGTATCCACTACCCCACACCACATGCTAACATACATTCCAGTAAAAAGATACATAATTTTTTTAAAGTAATACATTTCAAAAGAATATTTGAAAATCTGTATGTAGAGTTAGAATTTTGAAAGGAAAATAGGAAACCCAAATTATTTTTTAAAAATTCACTTGGCAACAAAAGAATTATATATTTTGTACATCAAAAGTTAGTATATTACCAAAATAGTGATCAATTCTGGATGCATAAATAGATTTGATAACATACAAGAAGAATTCTTGATAGCATGTAACGGTAAGCCAAGATTTAACAGTAACTGCATGAATTCCACAAAGGTTACCCACGGAAAAGCACAGCACATGTGATTGCTGGAGAACTGGGCTCCTGCCGTGTTTTCAGAGGAAGGGTTGGTGTCAGGATAGACTCACAGAGGCATTGGTGGGACCTTGTGCTCCAAGCCTGTCTCAGCCTCCAGACACAACGTAGAGTCCACCACCGGCCCATCCGCTCCCATGTGGGAAAGACTAAAATTTCCCTGCCACAGATGGGTTCATCTTGCCCTGGGACACGCTCTCTGGCAGATGCAGGAAGCATTTTCGAATTTTTTAATAATAGCGTTCCTAATGGGTATGAAGTGGTATGGCATTGTGGTTTTGACTTGCATTCTCCTAACGACCAGTGATGTTAAACATCTTTTCATGTGCGTATTGGCCATTTACCTATCTTCTTTGGAGAAAAGTCCTTTGCCCATTTTTTTAACCTGTGTTTTTGGTGGTTGTGTTTTAGGAGTTGTTTCATATATTCTGTATATAAATTCCTTATTAGATATATAATTTGCAAATATTTTCTCCCATTCCATGGGTTGAATTTTCACTCCATTACTAGTGTCCTTTGGTACACAAAACCTTTTAATTTTGATAAAGTCCAACTTATTTTTTCTTTTATTGCCTGAACCTTTAGTGTCATATCCAAAAAATAATTGCCAAGCCCAATATCATACAACTTTTCTCTACGTTTTCTTCTAAGAATTTACTAGTTTTAGCACTTACGTTTAGGTCTTTCGCCTATTTTGAGTTAATTTTTATGTATGGAGTAAGGTAAAATTCCAACTTCATATTTTGCATGTAGATATTCAGTTTTTCCCACTGAACAATCTTGGCATTCTACTTAATGGCATTTTAACTAACTCACTTTATCATTATTTCTGCTATATAATGAGCATTATACTGTATAATAAATTGCAGTTTTTTGCATGGAATAATAAATTCATTTCTTCTTTTGAGTAGATGAAACCAATACACCTGTGAACACAGCAGAAAATTATTACACTTGCTGTTTCATGCATTCTCTTCTAGAATGATTTGACTTTAAAAAGTGCAGCACACTTTATTATAAATTACCTAAATCCAATAGATGAACATCTTTGAAGAATGTAGTAAAGTAGGACAAATATTTAAAGAAAGAAAATCTACCTAGAATAAGAGGAATAAAGAAGTCAATGGTTCTGAATTCCCAGTGCTAATTACTCTTAATACCTCAGGATCAGTACTGATTTTGTGTTTTCTTGCTCAAATTTCCCTTGCTCCACCACCTACCTCCAGACTTTATCCTTATTATCTACATCGATTCCATCAGCCTTGTTGATCATAATTCAAAACAGTCACTAAACTGTCTAAAAGAAAGTAGAAGACCTTAGAGTACTCATAAAAAGAAAGAGATGACTGGGCGTGGTGGTTCATGCCTATAATCCCAACACTTTGGGATGCCAAGTCAGGAAGATTGCTTTAGCCCTGAAGTTTGAGACCAGCCTAGGCAACTGAGTAAGACCTTATCTCTACAAAAAATTTTTTAAAAATTAGTTGAGCCGGGCTCGGTGGCTCAGCCTGTAATCCCGCGCCTTTGGGAGGCTGAGGTGAGTGGATTGCTTGAGCCCGCAGGTTCGAGACCCGCCTGGGCAAGCAAGACCTCATCTCTACAATAAATCAAAAAATTAGCTGGGTGTGGTAGCACGTGCCTGTAGTTCCAGCTACTTGGAAGGCTGAGGTGGAATGATCGCCGGAGCCCAGCAGGTCGAGGCTGCGGTGGCCGGGAGCGGCCACTGCACTCCAGTCTGGGCGACAGAGTGAGACTCCAACTCAAAAAACAAACAAACAAACAAAAAAAAAACAACAAAAAAATTAGTTGAGCTTGGTGGCATGTGTGGGAGGCTGAGGCAGAATGATTGTCTGAGCCCAGGAGGTCAAGACTGTGGTGAGCTGTGAATCATGACCCATATTCCAACATGTGTGACATAGTGAGAATTCAACTTAGAAAAAAATAAATTAATTAAATTCAATTTAAAAAATAAATCTATGATGATAAAGCTCAATGCCTGTTATTTGTAAGTTTTAATATGCACTCAATATTTGTATGTGATTTGATAAAAATTACAGATAAAAGTATCAATAATAGTGGTAATAGTAATGCATATATCTGTATTACTACTTATATTTTTCTTAAAGTCAATACTTCTTTTTTAAAAATCTTTTAAAAAACACATCTTTTTAAAGGTATTAAAAAGAAGAAAAAAGTATTTAATGCTACATAAATGAGGTCCCTTCCTCCTCTTTAAAATGAGAGATTCAAAATGTTAGAAAAATGTTATAAATGTAATTAAAACCATAGAGTTTCTTTTGAAATAATCAGAAGACTCTAATGAAAATTCAAAAGGAATGATTTACCCATTGTCTGATATAATGCTTTTTAAAGTCTATAATCATGTCAAATGGACTAAGGAATCATTTCCTGTCCCTTCGTGGTACCTGCCCCTTATTGTGAAACATCACATTACCCTACATTGTGCCTTGATGTCCTGTTACACCAATAGCAAGCCAACTTTCCTACCAAACAACTGCATAAGTGAGATGTCTACAACAGGGAGCTGCCCCATATCTCATGTCTACATTAAACCAATAGTAGTTAAGAGAAGAGTCTGGTGGAGAAGAGACACAAATTGACTTGCAAAGTTACCAATAAGAGGTGGTAAACAGGTGTAATAGAAGTTTCAGCCTTCTCTTTAATCCTTTACCTATTTAGAAAAACAAAGTGCAGCTCACTGCCATGTTCATTTAATTTTACATAAACATGCTCTTTGAGGCTGAAGCAAACCTGACTGGTTTTCAATGTGAAAATAAAATACAAAAACTGTTCTTCAGAAATAACAACCAAAAAAACTGTTCTTGGAGTTTTTGTTTGTTGTTTGTTTTTGTTTTGTTTTTTTTTT